>QOCX01000477.1:0-48075 GCA_005959815.1 Sarcophaga bullata
CATAAATGCTCTTATAACTCTCTCCTATGCAGCTTAGCAATAGAATTGGAGGCATGAATCTATTGCCAAAGATATGCAGATATGTCTTGTTGGAGAAAGGAAACATACACAGGCAACTTTATAATAAAGGCCAACACAGTTTTAGTGCAGGAATCCTCTGCCAAAAAGCTTTTAAGGTTGTAAGTCGTTGATGCCATTGGATAGTGGGACCATAAAAAACCATAATAATTTCATTTGCAAGTAGTAGGATACTTACCACATCGAAGAATATTCGACTCCTGGGTGATTTAAACGAAAATGCTGGTAAAATATTTAAAAAAGTCATACACACAGTAATGATATGCAGAAGGCTTGCTGGAAAATCCTGGAAATATAACCCAGATATTATATACTGTGGTCGCCATAGTCTAGTAGACTATGTTGTGTGTGTTGGCTTATTAGACATGAGACGACAGTTCAAAATCTTGATCAAACATCTCCAAACAACCGGAAAATGAAAAAATATTTCAGTCAACAGATTTCTGGCAAACACGCTGATACTAAACTAAAAATACTGTAGTCATCGCAGTCTAGTAGGTTGTGTGTTGGCTTATTAGACATGAGACCACAGTTCAAACCCCAGGTGAGATGTTTAAATGAAATATGAAAAATATTTCTTTCGGCAATTCACATCTAACATCTACACAGTTTGGGCAAATAGAGAAGTATCGTGCCCAAATCTGTGCAGGAATCCTGAAGCATCCATGACCAGTTAGGAACTGGGTCACGTAATAGTTCAGCTCGCAGTGATTGTTCTCCATCCAATATATTATATCGGGAATAAGGTGAATTGTCCATCTCCCCTTTAAACTGTTCTCCCATCGTAACTGCCATTTGTGCATAGAAGTCCGTCGCTCCTCCGCCTTTATAGCTGCTATTTGTCCCGGATACTCGAGGCGGCGAAAGTATATCCGCTTCATCTCATCCGCCAATATGTCTATCGGTATTGTCTTTGCCAATACCAGTACCGCTTCATCAGACACTGTCCTGAAGCCACTTATCTGCCTAATCGCGCTTAGACGATAAACCGAGGCCAGTTTCCTCCTTGTCGTCCCCACGGAGAGTGCCTCCGACCATATTGGGCAAGCATATAACATTATCGAGGTTACAACCCTCGATATTATTCTCCTCTTAAATGGATTTGGTCCTCCAATATTTGGCATCATCCTCATCAGTGCTCCCTGGGTTACAGATGCCTTTTCGCCGATGTATTTCACGTGCTCCTTAAAGTTTAACCTGTCGTCGATGATCATTCCCAAGTATTTTATGGCCCTCTTCGATTCGATCTTAGTGCCTCCAACGGTCACTTCCATCTTCTCCACTATCTTACGGCCACTTATCAGGACGGCCTCCGTTTTATGTGCAGCAAGTGTTAAGCCTGCCTCATCAAGCCATGCTCCGACTTTTCGAATCGCTATGTTCGTCTTCTCCTCTATTTCGTTTATCGTCTTAGCGACTGAGACTATGGCAATGTCATCTGCAAAGCCCACAATTGTAGTTCCGTTTGGCAATTGCAGTCGAAGTACACCGTCGTACATGATGTATATATGTATGTATGTATGAATGTATGTACGTATGTATATATGCATGTATGTAAATGGCATATTAAACAATGAATTCCAGTTACTGCGGCCTTCTGAGTCCTCTGTTTTTTGGTTAACCTGTGCAAAATTCAGTATTTTTCTTGCTAGAACTGTTTTAAAGCATTCTTGCAACATGTTCGAATCAAACTCTAGTGTATATCAAGAACATATTGTTCTTTGATTAAATTGTTGGCGATTGGTTTTCATTTTTTGAAAACGTAAGGTGCTCCGGTAGTTTTGAAGGCAGCATGGTAATCTGTGAGTACGAGAACTGTAAGTTCAATGCTCATCAGAAACTCTAAGCTATTGCACTGTAGACGTTTTCAGAGAGAAAAATCAATAATTGAACATGCTGCAGCCTATGAATTACTTTTTTAGCCTGTGCTTGTATAGAACGAACTGCATTAGGGAAGTACTGTCTTGTCAATGTTGTTCTCAGAAAAAAATAATTTGATCCATAATACGATTTCATTAGCATTGCCACGTAGTAGGTGCCTTTAATTATTTTTCATCCATTTATCCTAGCCTACTATAGACTTTGCCATGTTATCTTGTTCTAATAAAATACATTTTTTATTGTAGGACCCTTTAATTTTTTGAATGTGAAAAAAATTAGAAGCGAATAAGAGAAAACAAACTGAGACAAGAAAATAAACAACAGCTTTACAACACCATTAACACTGTTGCTAATTAAAATAAATGATCGAACGTTGGCAGAGGACAGCCATAAACTAGAGAAAACAAACCCTTGCGAAAAACAAACAACCCTTGTGAACGGCCAACAAAATTTATTCAAGTCTAGAATAAAAAAAAAATGACAAAAAAAAAACATGATAAAAAACAAAACAAAACAGAACCGAAATCGTGTGAATCTTGTAAACATTTTATGGAAACAAATTATTGTTGCAGGACGTGGAATGCTAATATAATTTTACTTTGCCGCAAACACAATAAACAGAACAAGAAAAAAAAAGAAAAACTTTTTTAAATATTTAAACAGGAAATCGAGTTGATTTACCAATAAATTTCGTTTAATGATTTTTCTTTTAAAACATCATAGATTGAAATCAATTGATGCCTTTTGTGTGTTTTTTATTGTTAAATAATCAATCATTAGCATCACCTTTTCTGAAGTGAAAACTGAATTTTTTCAAATTGGAAACCCCAAAAAAAAAAAAATAAGAAAATCTGTAATTCATCATCTCATTCAACTCTTTTGTTTGCCTTTAAACTGCTGCTAACAAAGTAAAATGGAAATCAACTTATTTTCCATTCTCACTTCTTCCTTCTTTTCCTTATTTTTTCCGATTTTTGTTTTTGTTTTATTTAAAGAAACATGGTCCCCAAAAATATTTTTTTATTTTTTTATAAAATTTCTCTCATCACTGTGTAGTTGATGGATAAAAACCTTTTTAAATTGTTTAAATAAACAAATGATCGACAAAATTTTTCTTTTTTTAAATAAAAAAAAATAAAAAAAAAAAAATTGAAAAAAAAAAAAATTGTAAAGAAGATGCACGTTTTCAGATTGACTTTTAAAGTGTATGAAGACAAGAAGAAAATTAAAGGAACTGTGATGAGATTGGTTGGGAATTATTTAAAACAGTAGGTAAGTATGATACAGTCTGTCGAGGCCGAATAGAAAATTAAAGGAATTTCTTTAAATAAAAAACGGTACCAAGGATGGATTCCATATCGACCACAGATTGGTCATGGTTATATCCTTTGAACTGGACAGTTTACAAGATTGTCTTTTTATGGTCATGAGAGTTAAAGTATCCGAGATATGAGGCCCATCAGAATGCTCTAATTCCTGCCTAAACCGCTTGAGAGAATTATTGAGGCCTGTACCTCGGAACACGTTAACGCGGAGGAAATTTTTCTGGAACTTTCCTGCACTTATATTACCGACACGTAGACAAATCCCTATAAATACTACAAGGAATATATACGGACTGTTTTCCTTAATTAACAGCCAAGCTTCGCCCTCTATCGCTTTAAATTTGAACCATGGGTTATTTTGAATCTGACAAATCTTATGTCATTCTATTCTGTGACAAAATTCAGTATATTGTCGCCATTGAACGTAATGAATCGATTAACGCTTGAGCAACGTTGAGATTTATTGGGGCACGATGAAATTATCTTTTCGAATGAAACCCATTTTGATCGTGGTGGGTACGTTAATAAGCAAAACTGCCGTATTTGGAGCACAGAAAACCCTCACTAAGTCTTATAGAAGCCAATTCACCCATTATGACTGACTGTTTAGTGCAGCTTGTGGAGCGGGGGCATCAATGGCCCATATTTCTTTGAAAAGGATTACGGCGCAACCATTACGGTCAATGGAGACACCTATGACCTTGGTACCCGTTTTTTTTTTGTACCCGCTCTTCATGATATTGATGTGAACAATGTTTGGTTTCAACAGGATGTTACAACTTGCTACACATCTCATGCTACAATCGATTTATTGCGTCAAGCGTTTGCTGAGCATTTAAGTAGTCTAAAGGGTGATATCAAATGGTCTCCAATAAGTTGCGATTTTACACTGTAGGACAAGTTTCTGCGGGGAGCCGTTAAACAAAAGTGTTATGCAGATAAAACAGAGACAATTGAGAATTTAAAGGCCAATAACAGTCGTGATGCCATTGCCAAGATACGACCCCATTCACTCGAAAAAGTGTACGCAAATTGGTCGGATCGAATGAGGTACTATGAATCTAGCATCTGTAGTGGACCTCTTATTTCTACGTTATGCAACCAATTTATTATTCATTAATTTGCGTTGTAATAGAGAACCTTAAGAACTAATATTAGAAGTTTTTTTTTTGCAGTTTTGTTTAGCATTTAAATCCATTCAATATTTTTAAGGTTTACAACTTTAATTTTCTTTTATAATTTATTATCCTCAGAAGCTAAAAGTTTCTCCTACTAAACCATAAATATCTCTTTCAATAAAGTGTAAATGAACAGTGGAACCCATTGTCACAGTTTCTTACAAAAAAAAATTTAATTCAAAAATATCATGCTATAAAACGCACTACTTTCTGAGTATGTGACGAAAGAAAGAAAAAAAAGAAAACCAGAACCACTCCTTCAATTCTAAACCTCTTGGTTTTTCAACAACTTTGACAATCAACATGCAACACACGATACATAATATTTAAAGCATAAATCAGTATTTAACAAAACAATGATATACGGCTTGTACGTACATGTGTACGTACATGCAATCACAATAGTCTAACAATAACAACAATCATTGGTAAGATTTTAACAATGACAACAATAAACGAAAGGGATTTATTCTACAGTCTTATAAGAAATCAAATCTACTCGAATCATCACAAAGTTTGTAGATTAAGATGTAGCCAGATGGTGTTAAACGATTTATTAGGTCTTTGAATCATTCAGAGCTTTTGATAGAGCAACTTAGACTCCGAATGTAATCACGCGAGAGATCAGTTAGATCGTTTGTATAGTAGAAATTAAGGTGTTCTTAGTCAATATAGGGCTCAATATAGGGCTCAACAAGTGCTCAGTTAGTGAAGAAGAGTTTCCTCCTCTTTGTCGTCTCTACAGATCATTCCCAAGTCTTTTGCCACAAATCCAAGACCAATGGCGCTCCTGTAAACAGCTATGATCTAATAGTCCGATCTACAATGAAATCGCAGATCTTTGTATCCACCTGTTCAGATTGAGGATAGTTTTCTTGACAAGGAATTGCTCCTGGTATGGTAGCAATCCATACAATAGGATACGTCTAACTACTCTAGATCCTGTGTATTGTCCTGGTTATGAGAACCTTTGTATCCGCCATTTCCGATTGAGGTTAGCTGTTCTGACAATGAAATCCCAACCATACATTAAGATACGTCTGACTGCTGTACATCCTGTGTGTTGTCCTAGTTATGAGACCCTATTTCTTTCCAATACTTTGTTACAATCATATAGAGAGGGTGCTGAATGATCTTTTCTTCCTGTTATTAACATAAGCCACAAGAATCGCACAAGCACCGAAGTCCAGAAACCGCTTCATTATCCAGGCAGCTTGTGACTGGTCAGCGTCTAATTACGTCTACTTTGATGTACTGCAGTTAGTGTAATTTACCTTCTAGGCAGCAGAAGGTGACAACATCACAAACGAAAAAATAATGTATGGCAGTGCAATATTCGCCGCAGTCTAGTGGGAAGTATGTTGGTTTGCTAGAGGCGAAATTAAAGTTCAAACCATAGGTTTGACATCTGAAAATGTTTCTTTCATTTGAAGATCGCTTAACAGTGTTCTAGTAAATGATATGAAAAATTTGTATCAAACCTCACGTTCTGATTTGAAACTAAACTGTAGGTTCCACTACTAATGGATAAAATTAATTCACACGACATGAATCGCTTAACAAACTGAACTGTAATCCGGATTATAGGTTTACAGTTCTCAATTATGTGTGTACGTACGCATTAATAATTTTTGTGTGTTTTTGTCTAAGTCGTGAATAATCCCCTCAAACCAATGAAACGAGCAGCTTTTAGGTCCCGTAAAGGCTTAAATTTATATGGAACCTGATAGGTCTGAAAGGCCAAAGCTTAAATGAGTCAAGCAGCGAGTGTGCATCCTTTAAAGAACATAAACCTGCCACAAAACATTTCCCACATTCTCTTGTTACTTCTCTGATGAATTTCAGGCTTATTAAAGAAGCTTCTTCTACTAAGCAGCACGAGTTAGAATAATTTTGTTGGAGCTTTGAGTCGAAATTGAGGACCTAAGCTTTCCATTTATATTGTCCTTTTAGAGGGTTAAACTGAGTCTTCTTGATAGTTGGACAAGTTCCGAGACACCTTATAATACCAATAGAGTGCACAATCAATTCGTTATATGCCATCTTTATGTTGTTACACAATTTATGTCTTCTTTCCTTTGTTTTTATTCAATTTGTTTGTTTGGACATTTAAAGATGAATGCTTGTCTACATACGAGTATATCTTCAAACATACATACATACGTAGCTCTGACTGTCTGTGTGTCTGTCTGTTGTGCCTATTTGTTTTCGTACTCGTAAGAAAAAAAAATGATTGGTGATGTTTGTGGTACAACAGAAGAGACAAGCTACTCAGACAAGCTACTCAATGGTGGCATGCAAATGAAGCAAAACGTCAAACACGCCTGCACTTGCATTCAATTGTTGTTTGTTGTTATTGTTTATTTCTTATTTTCATTTCGTTTTCCTTCGTATCACTCACTCTTTTAAAAAGGTTTAGTGATGGGTGCTGATGATGATCTCGCTTCCATTTCCGCTTTTTTTTCTGTTTTTTCTGTCTTTCTGTTAATCTCTATCTTTTTCATCGGTATTCTCTTATGTGTGTGGATATATTGTGTTATGTTGTTTCAACATTTCAGTTTAGTTTAATGCAGTCTTTTTTCCGTTTTTTTTTGCTGTTGTTGTAGTTTTTTTATAAGCCACATGCGTAGTTTTGATGTGGGAAATTTAGAGTGCCAACAAATTGATGATGTATTGTTTGTATTGCGTCATTGAAAATGTTTTATTAACTGCATTATATTAGTGTGTATACACATACGAGACCTATATTGTTATTATTTGTTTAAATCATAGGGAAATTTATTTAAAATAACGTCTCTTATTATTTTGGAGAAGGTATTTTTGATTGTTTAAATGCCACAACTTCAAAAGGGATCTCTTCAATGCTATTTTGCTTATGAATTACAATCGATTTTATTTATACAAGAACTACTGGCCTATGTCTATAGCTTAGCTGGCTTGTTGACTGTGACTAGGCTTTTAAAAATCTAGTGACTTTGAATTTATCACCAAAGTTGGATCATAACCACTGTCTGCCTTTAATATTCTCACTGGCTTTCGACCGTAAACAGTCCTTCTAAAATAATTCGTCAACAAAAGTTACAATAAGATCAAATTATTAGCAAAGTCATAAAGCCAAAGGGCTTATTATCTTCCACTTGTCTTTTATTAAGTGCCTTTAAATTTAAACAAAACAAAGTATGTGTAAAATAGCATCGACATTTTTCCTTAGTTGAAAGACCTATTGATGCCATTATGTATGACATAAATATCATTTAAATATCTTGTTTTTAGTAGTTTCTCCAGGTAGTGCGCATTCAAAAATATCCAATTTTCCATAACTCTTGCGCATAAATCAGGCTGAATATGACTGATTACATATTAGATTGGACTACCCCTGGGGGATTATTGAAAATCCCTTTTTAAAAAGTCTAACAGTTTGAATCGACCGGTTTCGGTATCCAGTTCACATCAACTCCACATGAAATAAGCATTTCAAATCGCTTGTGCAGAATATCTAATGCAGCATGAGCACGAATATCTCGCAGCATCATCCTATTGAACCTAGATGTCGCTGGTGTTCAGATCAATTCAAATCAGGCTAAGAAGCCGTGATAATCAACGACAAATGTACTCGCCATTGATGGTAATGGCCTGGATAATTTCATTTTCGAACAAATATGGACCGATGACGCTGCCAACTCAAAATCCTCACAAACAGTTAGTTTTTCATCTTCATTTTCATTCATCTAGAAACAGGCCTTTTCGATGGACATAATTTTTCAAAAAAAGTGAGTGTCAGTCAGCTAACTACTTCAAAGTCCATTCACTGTAATTTGGCAAAGCAAATTGCGATAACTGATATCTAATTTGACAGTTAGGTTAGGTTAGGTCGAGTGGTAGCTTCTTCAAAAAGGGTCATTTGAGCCACACATAGCGGGGCGTTGCCACACGTAAACGCAGTCCCTGTACTGATCAAGTTCTACCAAAGCCTGGCAAGAGGAAGAAATTAGTCAGCGCAAGTGCTACACTAATTTGACAGTGATAGCTGCAACAAGATGGTTGTAATCAATGGTCGAAACTTGGAAGTATCAAGGGTTGGACGACCCGATATATTGATTTAAATTTTATTTACTTGAACCGAAAGTCCTTAGGTACGCAAACTCAATATAAACTTAAGCAAACTTCTCAAAATATAATTTATTAGAGCGATTTAGAGGTGCATATACGTCAACCTAGAAATCTGAAGCTCCTCCGAGCGTAAAAAATCTGTATGTACTGTGTAAGAAAATCGAATCGTTGCGACCCATAGTAGAAGCACACTTCTAGTACATGTTGTTCATCAAATTTTCATCAAAAACTTGAATGTAAGCACGTATTAAAGGTTACACTGTATTTAACTTACATCCCGTCCTTAAAGCCTGATAATCGAATATTGTCTGGCACTTCAGTTTTCATTTGTTCTATTCGATTAAACAAGATTTAAAATAAAAAAACAAGGAAAATCTCTAATCAAGCGTATAACAAATGAGTTTCTCGGCGTCTTGCAAATGATTTGTTGAAACAAATAAATTCTTTAAGTGGACATGCAATACGTCTCAACAATTTTTTGTTTGCAGCATAATTATGTGCAATACTGATGCCAAAAAAATTTGATTGTTGATGGCAAAGAATTGTTGTAAAGTTATGATAACAATATGTTGTAATTTATCTGGAAAATAAGACAAATTGGACGAGCAAACAATAAGAAATCTTAAGACAAATAATGAAAACAAGGATACAAATACTGATATTGCTGGTTCCTTTTATTTTTTTATTGTTTTTTTTTAGTCCTTAAATTGAAAATCATACATAATATGGTGCCATACTGGTGAAGTTGCCCCAAATAATGACAAGAATACTCAATAGATGTTTTTGCAACATGTATGCAAGGAAATATATGGTATATGCAGCTATTAATTCTTTGGCGCTACTCATGCTAATGTGGTTGTGTTAGAATATGTAACATTGTAATCGCCTAGGGAGAATTATGGCCTGGCTTCTCACGAGATCCTTGTTGTGCCTCGTAATTTTATTCATAAGGGCGATACTACATGGGATCACTGAAATAATTTTTTTCTTTCAAGATGTCAGATTTGAGGATTGAATTATTGAACCCTAGTCTAACGAGTCAATACAGTGTTCACTAGAAAATGGTGACAGTAAATTGGTACGTAGTGGATTTTCTATTGAAAGAGCTGTATTAATACATACTGAGACTTTGATTTGAAAGGGGACACTATAAACTGCAGGAGGCACATAAACAGAACTCAGGTTGAGTTATTTAAGATTGTAAACGGGAGAATACGTACCAAACCCGCAGCGATGCTAGAAACTCTGTAGTATTTGAGTTGAGTATTGAAGGCAAGACCAATGAAAGCTATGGTTATAGTAGACGAATATCGCCGTAATAGGATATCGCCGTAGTCGAGTAGGTAGTTTGTTGGCTTATTAGACAAAAGGCTAGGACTCAAATCCCCGGTCAGACATCAGAAACGAAATATGAAAAGATATTTCTTCGGCGACTTCCTCTCAGCAGATTTCTGACAAAAACTTTGAGAGTAAATAAAATTGTCTTGTCGTTCGGAGTAGACTTTAAACTGTAGGACCCCCCAATACTGCATATAACTAACACACACAACATAAGTGGTGTGAGAAGCTAGGTCGTAATCTTAGCTGAAGGGTTGTAATGGCCAATTATGTGTGTATGTAGAGTAAAGGCAGACAAGTCCAATACGAGCTTCCTTATACGACATCGAGGCTGCCGGATACCTCTTTCATTGTCTACTGTTTCTGGAAAGTGTTTCATAGTAAAAGCGGTTTTTCCTTTTATAGGAAAGACTCCTCTGTTATATGCAAATGGGACAAGTACTGATAGTGATACAGAAGCTATGGTGTTTGTATCTAGAATATTCAGCAGCCATGGAAATTTACATGTATTTTGCAAGAGACCTATACGTTTCATTTACATTGGACAGTAGAAGAAGGGCCATTATGATACTATCTGGCAGTCCAATCGCCTTCTAAGCATTTTGCTCATTTGTTTAAAGCGTTAATCCAACGATTGCTTCAAACCTCAGGTCCAACATCTTAGAAAACAGATATAAAAACGTATTTTGTTTTTGTGTAGTTCTCTCAGCTCTTCAAATCTATCGTTACGAGCTGAGTATAAACTGAAGATCCATCACAGGTACTAATTAGGCAGTACTTTGGTACTATTAGAGGTTAATAGCCTATGGGAGCAACGCAGTGACAAAAGCAGTACAGTCAACCCGGTTTTCATACAATACGGTACGCACTTACTGCGTTATAGGAGGGTTGACTGTATGCCCTAAGGCAGAATATTCCATATACGAACAGCGTCCGGGTTCTACAAATCAGTATCAATCACATCATTTAAGACATATTTGATCAATTCGTTGCTTAACTGAAATATGTTGTATTGTAGGGGCTTTTGAATATTTTATGACTTGACCTACCAGAACATCATTATAACATATCATGTAACATGTCGTCTTTTGCTGAGAAATGCTTAAACAAGAGAGTATTCATAAATAAATATTATTTCTCTTGTATTTTGTGTTTTTAAATTCTTTTTTTTTTCTTCATCATCATACTTGTAGCATACACTGTGCTACATGGTACATTATTTATATATTATATGGACTGTATTGTAAAATAATAGTGCTTCTATTCTTCTTCTTCTGCTTGTTCTTCTTCTTGTTCTCCTTATTATTATTACAATACTTGCTCTTTATTTGCAAACAGAAAAATCTGAAGGCGTATTTAAATACACAAGAAATGAAGCAGATAAAGAGAGAAGAGAACCGTACGGAGAGAGAGAGAGAGAGGAAGAGAGTGGAACTGTGAAAACAATATGAAAAACATTTGGCTCAAAGGATAACAAAAAAACCAAAAACGAAAACAAAAAGAAAAAGAAAAAACCGGGTCTATGAATGTCTGATTATGTGCTGGTATGTGAGTCAGTTTTTTTTTGTTTTTTTTTGTTTGGAAAAATGCATGATAAAATAACAACATCAACACAAAAGCATGAAGGAATGAATTGCAAGTAAGCCAAACTGAAGCATGCAAAAATGTAATTGTCCTTTTTTTGGTGTTTTTTGTTTTTGTTGGATGCCTTCTTATATTGTAGTTGTAAGTATATGTAAGTGGGTAAGTGTGTGTGTACAAATGTATGTGAATGTAGGCGACAAATAGACCAAAAATTTACTCTTAAAATGCAATATTTTTTGTCAATACTTAGGGGACAGTGGTGTAGATTGGAACATGTAAAGCCATTTGTTTTTAATTCAAGAGAAATATCCTGAGAACTTTGAATAAGATTTCTAAAGACCAGACAGTAATATTAACAATGATATGTACTTAGACAAATTTCGTTGACTTATTAGTGATTATCTTAACTTACGTGTAAAACTGATCCTGGTAACTTTTGATTATAAACTTGAAGGGTACGACACTCCTCCTAGGCTACTTCTTACATCCTTACTGATATTCTTGTTATGTTATCTCTATGTTATATTGACCACAGACGAACCCTTTTAACACTGAATGACTCAATCATGTCGGTCTTATAGGCAACTCCGAAGTACTAAATATTGCTGAACCAATACATAATGATCTATGCCTGAAACTTCAATGGAATTGATTTTGGCCACAATATTTTTTAGATGACAGCATAAGATGCCAATTATCTTCGATATTTAGAATGAGGATCTCAATGCATCATTGACATACACGCATAATTGGTCATGACAATCCTTCAGTCAGGATTATGGCAATTTTAATTATTCACAGAGCTTATGTCAGGAATCTACAGAGGGAACAGAGTCAAAAAAATATAGTTTTTTTCATATTTCGTTTTGGTGGAGATGTCTGACCTAGACTACGCTGAGTTCAAGAATCATTTACGTTTCCTAAACTGCATACGAAAAGGATGAAAAGGATTTGTAATGGGCAATTATTTTTGCCCATATAGGGAGAGTAAACTCTAACAATTCAGGTACATTTTGTTGTATTTGCAGCAAGTAACTTGTTGGCTTTGGTGCCGTTGTCCTCGGATTTTGATCTTAATTGGGGACTGTCTCTGTTTGACCACAAAATCTTTATTGTCTCTTCCATTGTTTAACAAAAGTGTGAATTATCTTGAGTTCAACAAGCAACTGACTGTACATAGCTATTAAAGTGTTTAGTTTAGTTCTCCGTTTGATGTAATTTCTGCGGTTCTAAATGTTCTCGTCACAGCTAACGATAATTGTAATAATGCTAGCCAGATAGCAATCTGACTGGTCGTTTCCAGTCTGCTTCTGTTGCAATGCGAAGTAGTTGGTGTTTCCTGTGTTAAGTCTCACTGCCTTTGTTTTGGATATATTTATCCTGATAACAGTCAGCTGTGTTGTAGCCTACGCATTGCAGCATATAATTGCAGCAATAACAGACATATGCTGTGCACATTTTCTAGATCTTCAAAAAGGGCATTTAAATGTCATGCTATACAGCTTGCCTATGATGTAACTTTCCTTATAAGCTGTCAACCAACATATTGAAGATTGTTAGCGATATAAGGAAGCATTAACGAAGACCGCTTATCATATCCATGTGGGCAATCCGAATTGCTGTGTTCATATACAAGTACTAGTAGGAGTCTGAGGTCTTCTTTTTCTGGACGAAATGGCAAGAATGGTCGACGAATATCAGATACAATGAAGATTTTCATTGTTTTTTAATGTAATCAACACGAGTTTAGTCTGGACAAAAACCACTCTAATTATTGCGCATGTTGTTCGCAAGAGTATCTAGCAAACGTTTGTTGAGTACATTCGCAATCACCTTGTTCACTAATATTAAGGAGAGTTATGCCTCTACAGTTTCGGTAATCTGGGAGGTCCTCCTACTGTGGAATCTTTATTAAAAGATAATCACGACAGTGAAATTTTTGTCTCTTATTAGTCGCATGATAGAAGTTTAATGCGTCTCCCCTTCATGCGCACTGTAAGGCTATTATTCTTGAACATTTTGCAGTAATAACAAACAAACATGAAAACTATTTATTATCCTCTTAGAATGCATGTACTCGGCTACATACAATTTGTACGTATATTTATTTAAAAAAAAAAAATAAATAAATTGAAAAAATACAAATTTTTTTAAAGAAATTTTTTCCAAATTTAATTAAAGTACACTTCGCATGAAAATAAAGTCAGTAAGACTTATAGCAGTCCAAGAAAGTGCATGAAATATTTAAAACAAATTGCCAAAATAAATGAACTTTCAATTGTTAACATATAAATAAACGTAACGAAACGTAACGTAAAATGTTCAATTAAAATATTAAAATTTTATTCGTACAATACAATGCAAAACAGTGAACAAATTGAATTTTTGTTTACGGCTAATAGATTTTCACTATATTGAGGGTTCATGTGCTTGAATGGTTTTAAATTACCATGATGATGATGGCGATGCTGCCTGCGACCACACCACCACCACCACTTGAACGGAAAAAGTTCATCATAACTAATGCGAGCAAATTGTTTTTATAATAATCTCTCCATCAAGAGAACAAAATGACCAGTTGCAGGAATGTATACCTTTTCATTGTGATTGTTTTTTTTGTTTTTGTTTTCCTAAGTTATGATTACAAGATGCATTTGGAAGTAGCCGCGTGTCCTTTCTATTGTTTTCTTTATTGTTGCGTGGCTATGCTGTATGTACGCTTATACAAATGGTTGGTTTCAATTGTTAATACAGATGCATCACATCATGCAATACGGATATCCTGGCCATACATTGTTCATTGCTTTCTTACAACAGACTACAGCCGAGAGCGTTAGAAAAGCAGTTGTGGTTACACATTCTTTACAATGTTAGTAGCATGCTTTAATTGTGTTCATTTCTATTATGGACTAGCATTCTAAATATCTTAATAAAGAATATTTAAACTGAAATGATTAAGGGTAAGTACAGTTTACCTTGAAAAAAGTAGAATGGCATTGAGTTTGGCATGATGAAAACTTATAAATCATGATTGAATGAATGAATGAACTTATAAATCATGATTGAATGCTATACCAAACGAAACGCAAATAGAAAACCCATTAAAAACAAAACAGGATTCACATGATTCGCACACATACTCGCTATTATCATGCTTGAATTCTTGCACTCACTACTTGCAACATTTATATCACATATATAAACGGGTTTATATAACATGCTATTCTATAAAAGCGGGCTTATGTCACATGCTATTCTATATAAACGGGGTTATATAACTTGCTATTCTATAAAAACTGCTTTAAAACACTTGCTGTTCAATATAAATCAGTTTATATCACTTGCTATTGCTATTATAATTATAATATTATATATATTATAAACAGTTTTATATAGCATGCTATTCTATATAAAAGAGGGTTTATATTACATGCTATGCTATANNNAAGAGGGTTTATATCACGTGCTATTCTGTGTAAAACAGTTAATGAAATATATTAGAGGGTAACTCAATTTTAAAGCCTTGAACTTAGTTTTCCTTAGTTTTCTACTAGACTGCAATATCCTGCATTAAATTAACTGCATCCATACGGAAGTAATTCTTTTTTTTTGAGAAAGTAATGAAAAATTCAAAGTTCATATACTTTTGCGGACAATAGAAGGTTAGAGCATATTTAAAATTGTCTTAATACAATAAAATAGCATACCTTTGTCGCTTTTAATTTTATAAATATTTCTAAATTAAATGAAATATATTTTCAAGAAGAAAACAATCTTTATTTGTAACATATTTGTTAAGTTCTACATCCGCCTTTCGATACTTAAATTAAATTTTAATGAATGTCTTCCATAATCCTTTATTTCCGCCATAGCACCCTCATTTATATTTTATAAATGAAAAGTAATTCAACGCATCTTTCTTAGCACTCTACACTAAGCAATATATGAAATTCTACAGTAGTTTCCACAGTCATATCACCTATTTTTCCATCATGGTAATATCTTCTAAACCTAAAAAGAGTGTTCAAAATGCCATTTTGCCTTGCTTACAAAATTTTTTAATTTTAACGCTTTCGAACAAGTGTTTCTCAACAAATTTATTTGCAATAGCGGGTGTATTGCACCATTGGAGTTTGCAACAGAATCAAAAAGAAATCCTATGGGAGTGCTGAACATAAATACTTGCCATACGAATATAATTGTGGTAATTAATAATTTTATTGCCATAATTTATCAGCAATTATTTCTACATGATTTTTCTGCTGCACTACTTCTGTAATATAATTGCACACGAAATTCTTTAAAAACTGCAAACAAAATTTATGAGAATAATTTATGAAAATGTCTTCTTCTTTTATTTCATACGTATGTTTGAAATGAATTTAAAATATGCTGTAATAAAGCTTTGTAATTTATTTTAGAGGAATTTTTAATATTCTTTTTATGACAATATTTGCAATGCTTAAGAATTTTTAAATTGTCAAGCTTTGTGAAAAAAAATTGAATGAGATCGTAACGAGCGTACAACAAAAACTTCATCTATTAGGATATAAGTGTAAGTTTCAAGTACTTTGTAAATGATTTATAGAGTAGCATGTGATATAAAGCTGTTTATAAAGAATAGCATTTCATGTAAACCCGTTTATATAGAATAGCATGTGATATAAACCTGTTTATATAGAATATCATGCGATATAAAACCGTTTATATAGGATAGCATGCCATATAAACCCGTCTATATAAAATAGCATGTGATATAAACCCGTTTATATAGAATAGCATGTTCTATAAGCCCGTTTATATAGAATATCATGTGATATAAACCCCTTCATAGAATAGCATGTGATATACACCCGTTTATATACAATAGCATGTGATATAAACCCTTTTATATAGAATAGCATATGATATAAACCCGTTTATATATAGTAGCATGTGATATAAACCCGTTTATATAGAATAGCATGTGATATAATCCCGTTTATATAGAATAGCATGTGATGTATTTTAGATTTAAAAACCTTGTCGTATTCCTCAGTATTCTTCTGCTTCTCTAGTGCTCGGAGACATTAATATTCTCTGTGCCAACAGAAAGAATATTCAGTTCAATAAAGTTTTATAACTTTTCTCGTAATTAAGTGTCATACTTACTCTCATTGCCATACATTCTGTTAAAGCAAAAATCTCCCATTCGACAAGATTTACCTCGAAATATTTCCCAACGGAAATACAATTTCAAAGCCATAAAACTCAATGCGTGTGTCGCTTTAAAAGTGATTTGTCTACACATGCAACGGTTATGCATCATTTGATGAAAATCATGCGTAAAGTAGAAAAATCATGAGAGAACATAAAAATCAAATAAGAAAATAAAACCAATGCAATAAAATATGAAAAAAAATACTCTTGTTTGCTTAATACTTGGTTTTCCCCCTCTCTCTGTGAAAGTACAACTACTAGGCATCGGCAGTCATCATACCAATACAAATTGCTATTAAATGATGAATGAATGAATGAAGGAAAATAAAATAATGGGTTGTTGGAAGTATTTTTGCGATTATTAAACGTTTAATTTACATGGCAACCAAATGCATACAAATCATGCCAATTAAAATTTATAAACTTGTATTGGAAGTAAGTAAGTATGTACGGTAATAGCAAATACGATTTGATTGTATTTGCAATTCATTCATTTATTCAATCTTTTCATTCAGAACGTTTAACAAATAAAAAAACGAATTAAGTTGTTAGAAGTCTAACCGCATTGACAGAGGGCAAGGCAATAAAAATAAAATTGACTTATTGTGGCATGCAACTAATGCAAATACGATATTCATAATGAATGCCAGCCATAAAAAAATATGCTAAATATTGAATGGAAACTTACATTTCAATTAATACTTAGAATATGGGAAAAAAAATATTAAATTGCGTAGAGCATTTAAATTGAAAGATATTGGTTGAAGCTTTAAATGTTTATTGAATGCGGCATTGTCAATATGAATTTAATAACTCAAGCCTTTCAAACTCTATGATTGTAGTTCTGAAAACCAAAGCCAAAGATTTTAAAAAATTGATAAAAAAAAAAAAGAATTTTTATTTTTATAAATTGAAATCAATGTAAATCTGTATGTATGTGTATGTATATGTGTAAATATGTACGTGTATATATTTTATTACTATTTTAATTGCTTTTTCGAAAATCATATTTTTTAGCATATGAATTTTTGAAAATTGTATTGCATTTCGCTTCAAGCATTTTTCCCCTCTTTTTTCTCTTACACAATTGTATTGCGTTCAACCCCTTATTTTGAAGTCATGTTTTTATTTTAATGTCATTTGTTAACTTTTTGACTTTGATTTCGTACATATTTTGTGCTTATTCGCTTGCTTTTATGCTGAATATTTCGTATTTATTTGATTATGTCTGCAAAAGATTGAAATTGAATTCAAGTGTTGATCATTTTCATACAAACGTATTTGCTTTTGGGGTTGGATTTCTTTACATGCATACATACATACAATATGGATATTCATTAAAACTTGAATTTAATACGTGCAACAGAACGAATGAATAAGGCAGTACTGCAGTATAATTGTAAGCAACAATATTTAGTTGAAGATTGGAACATGAACTCAAAAAAAAATTTGAAAAATTGTTAGGGTAACCCGTATTAAATGACCAAAGTTTGCGTGGCCAACATATTATTTTTATTTAAATTTTATATTTATTAGCGTGTGATATCCGTTTCTTCTCAGAAAAAGTAACATCAACAACGAACAGCATAGGAACGTGTTACATCAGCATACCCTAAAGAAAGAATAGAGCTCAGTCAGCAAAAAGTTCCACCACAACACACAATAATTCGAGTTTTTTTTCTACATAACGGCAGATGAACTTTGAATTTTTTACTGCGGACCTTCTTAGAGGTATAAAACTTAATTAATAACACTGACATCTTAAAACCATTTGAACCTGAAGGCTTCTGATGTATCATCTGCTGCCAAGGCTAGCCTATTATGGCCATATGCAGGCCATTGTTTAGTTTGCTTGTTTTCAGGAGTTTTAATTGCACTCATGTTCTTAGATTTCGCTCCATCTTACTCTTTATATTACCTATGAGTGATTTTAAAATCACTTGGTGTTTGAAAACTGTAAACGGCCCAGTCAATTATGTATTCACGTAAATGTTGCCGCCTGAACGCCGTGAGTTTAGGTTTCGAATTTTCTGTTGATATTTTACCAATGGTAGCTGAAATGCTACACAATTTGTGATTATCTTTCTCCGTATACGAAAGACTACACTTATCACCACACGAAATACTCTTGAAAAGCTAGCTTAGACCCGTAATATCGAGCATCAATCTCATATTAATTGCTCACAAACTCTGAATCCACGATTAATTTAATACTATGGAGGCTGAAATAATGGCTATAAATACTACAAACATAATTGGTCATTACAATCCCTTCAGTCAGGATTACGACCAAGCTGCTCACAGCACTTACGTTGGGTGTGTTGATTTTATGCATGAGTGGCTGAGTGACAAGACCTACAGTTTAAAGTCGACTCCTAATGACATATTTTTAAGAAACTTTTCTTGGCAAATTTTATTTGCTGTAACAGTCTTAGTCAAAAATCAGCTGAGAGGAAGCCGCCTAACAAATATTTTTCCATATTTCGTTTTTGTTTGAGCTATCTGAGCTGGAGTTTGAACCATGGCCTCACGTGTAATGAAACAACGCACTAATTACTACACTACGGCGACTATAAAGACTGCTACTATGCATATTCGGTATTAATCTCGGTATTCGATACCGATAATATGATCCATTCGTTACCTAGAGAGATCATACATCTAATTTGGCCCATGAAGGCTGGGTTTCCCTAAAGAAGATAAGACATTTGATAGAGGACGTCTGTGCATAGAAACATAAAAGTACACAGGAAAGTCTCCACACTTACAAAGGCTTATGCAAAGGAAATTTCAAAATGCAGATTGGCATTGCTCACAGAGGTATAACAACCGAACTCACACAAATTTTACTCATTTGCAAAAGCATAAATTTGACCAGCTACAAAGAAATTTGTGTTAAATTTGACTAGAGGCCACTTAGGGAATCTTGCTATAAGAAATCATTGACCTCTGTATCTCACATTAACTTCAGCATAAGTTTTAACGACAGGGAAGGAAAGTCAACCACCTTCCCTACTACATTTCTGGACCTCAGAGCACAAAATCTGTGTTTATATAACGTGCCTAGCAAAATGTGATTCGAATAGGATTCACACTTTCTTGAATAGGACAGGATTCACACTTGATTTGAATAGAATTCGCACTTTCACAAAACTGAAGCGTTGGTGAGATATTGTTTTGCTGAGATATACAACATGCACATTGACTCGACTGCAAATTTATTCGAACCAAATCTGCTCATAAAAACTCACATCTTTATAGCTTCACAGCACTGTTTGACATGTATTTGAGTCACAGTTTGACATGTTTATGAGGAGAAGATATTTCAACTTCTGTGAATAACCTTGTTGTTCATTTTCCTCAAATAAATCATTAAATGCTTTAGCATTCATACATTTTTGCAAATTAAATTAAATATCATAATCAAATTGATTTCACATATGATTTCTTAAAGACATTCTCCCCTCTGACCCCCCTCCCCCTGTTCGTTTGAAAATAAACCCAAAATAATTGAATTTAAAGCACAGAGAAAATAAAAATGACTTTGACTGCACTCTCATCCCTGCAAAGCTTTCTTCCTAAAGGAAATTTGAAAGAGAAAAGAATTGAAATTAAAGCGAAAACTTAACAAATAATAAAACATTGATTTCCGTTACCGAAACTAACACACACATACACACACAGTTTTGCCACCCTGGGCCATACGACACTATTTTCAAGCACACAATAACACTTGAATTGTTTATTTCCGTTGCCATATTTACGATTTGATCTGTGAATTCTTTTTCTTTCTTTTTGCTAAATTTCACAAAAAAAAAAACAAACGCTGTCAATAAGGGTTAGATATGCTGAAATGTTTAGATTTTGAATAGGTTTTACGAAAAAAAAAAATAAAAGAAAATCAAAAAATTTTTTGAAATATGCTACGCTTTGATTTTTCTTTCTTTAAGTGTGTAAAAAAAACTGTGGCAATACATTGATGAATCAAACTTTTTTTTATGAGAAACGATTTTAAGTGTAAATTAAAGCGTTAAATGTGCGGGTGACGATAATTCAATTATTAAGAAAAAAAAAAAAAAAAACAAAAAATAATAACAACAACCATAGGAAATTATTAAAGAAATCAATTTTCTTTTTTTTTTTTTCTGGGTAATAAAGGAAATCTTTTTTAAAGCCTAAATTTTCAATCCATTTATAACAATTTAGTTTCAATGGGCAAAATCTTTACGATTAAGTGGAAACTTGTTTATGATGGTTAAACTAAAAGCAAAAAAGTCAGATAAAAAATTAAGTCATAAAAATTGTGGATTAAATTGTACCCACATGTTGATATTTTTTAAAATGTTCTTCAAAAAAAAAAAAAAAAAAATTAATTTTAAATCGATTATAATTTGGCAATGACCAGCTGCTAGTTTTATAATTTGATGGCCGTAGATTTTTAACAAAAACATTGTCCTAGTGATTATCTGCCGATCTTCCATTTTCCAATTTTGAAAACAAATGCAACTCAATCGGCTTAAAGTACGATTTGTACTGTGCTTAAATCAAAACTTTCCATTCAAGTGTAATAAAGTTGTGGAGGATCACTATCGATGTTTGTAGCCTGGTACTGTCACGATATTACACAAGCAGATTGTATCTCTTAATAAATAACTCCCTTTCAACTGGTCGAACCAGTTGAATTAGAATTAAACTAACTTCTCAAGCCAACTTATTGAGCACAACACTTTGGTTTGCACTATTTCTATAGCATTAAACCAGGAGTTAACCACTGCACAGACAGCCCTTCTGCACCACTTGAATCAGCGTGTATATAAACAATTTGGATGCGTGGATCCTATATTTTTCATATGGAACATGAATTACAATTGTAGAGGAAAAGTTGATTTTCTTATCTATTGAAGGAGCTACATACATATGTTAAAAGGATATTATAGAGAACCTTTGATATTCTAAGTAAATAAACATTTGAATCCACACGTATAAAGTTGATCGGACCACTTATTCGTTGTAGAATTATGCGAATATTAATCCATTTTTTAAACGATATCTTGCGAAAAAAAAAATGGATCCCATAATATAATGTCAAACGAAAATGTTTGTAATCGAAAAGGCACAATCGACATTTGGAAAAAAATTTCCTGTGTGTCGGTTGGATTCTATTCTGACAAGATGAAACTCCTAGTTCGAACGTAAACCCAATAATGGGAACGTCTGTTAAAAATAATTCCTCAGCCTCAAATAAGTTAAGATAGGACAAGAGGCAGCTGATGCTTTTCTAAAAAACTCAGTGAAGCACTATTAGCAGTCTGGTGGTATACCACTTGGATTCATGCTCTAGAAATAAATGAGAAGCCGTAGCAAGACTCTGTATTAAAGGATAACTCACATCACAAGCATGCTAAAAACAAGCCCGATAGTTGAAATGAATGAATCTTGGAAACGACCTGATATAAAATAACAATAATCCCGTGAAACTACAGAGAATGAGTCAAGCAGATGAGAGACCTATTCCTTATTATTGTGATTAGATCCCATAGTACTATGATCATATGCTCCATTGTAGTGCTCTCAATCTATGTGGAGTATCCCTAAAACATCTTACCCTAAATATGTGCCTGATAATGATATACGAATATATTTTGATGTCTTATGCTTATCATAATAGAATCTAATCTATTGTATTCGAGAGGATTCCCATTCTAAGCAAATATGCTTTGAACCTACAGTTCCGTGTCAGAAGGCTGATTACTGGCCTTAAGTTATTACTGGATAATTTGATGTATGACACCAATGTGCTGCTGTAAGAAAAGAAATGTCCTGTCTCTCTGTCTTTCTTTTGTTGCCATCTCTAATCACTTCTCAGAAACGTTCTAGCTATATTTGCTACTCCTGAACTGATCCACAAACTCTGTAGAAGTCATACGTAGATAGATTTGGTGCCATTGCCAACAGGTACTACAATGGTCTCAATAGGCAATTGAGTAATAAAGACCTCTCTCGTGCGACGAAACTAATACTATACAAGACACTCATCCTACCCGTGCTTCTTTATGGCGTAGAGGCATGGACCTTATTAAGCACCGATGCAGCAGCCCTGAGAGTATTCGGGAGAAAAATCCTACGTAAGATCTTCGGTCCAGTGCGAGTTGGCGAAGATTTCCGCATCCGATACAACAGTGAGCTGTATGTGCTCCTCAACGACATAGACGTTGTGCAGCGTATTAATATCCAGCGGCTGCGCTGGCTCGCCCATGTCGTTCGAATGGTGGGGGATGCTGCGGCGAGAGGGGTTTTTGATGCGGGGATCTGCAGAAGTCGACAAAGAGGATGACCTTGTATCCGTTGGAAGGACCAAATAGAGGAAGCTATGTCATCGATTGGTGTGACCAACTGGCGTAGGCGCGCAAGATGCAGATTAATCGGGTTGTTATGGCCAATTAAGTAAGTAAGTAAGTAAGATATGGTGGCAGATATGCCCTAAGATCTAATTCAAGTACTCCATTAGGAAGTTTTCCAACCAAATTAAGCCAAATGAGTCTGATAATAAGAAATGAAATTTGATCAGCTTAGAATTCAAGTAAAAACTCTTCCTAATGTGCAATGCAAATGAAAAATGTCGGAAGATGATTCTTACTACAGCGATATAATGGAATTACTTTGAAAAGAGCATCAAATGATAGAACCGAACTATATGTAGTTGAAAGAAATTTCGTGCAAAAAGCAATGGAATTCTTTTTATTACACCTAATACTATTGCATTATATGGTTTATAAAGAGAATACATTTCTTAACATAAATTTCTTGAGTCATTTTGTTATAATTAAACTCTTTGCTAATCAATCCAACTATGGCTGGCTGCATTTAAAAAAAAACAACCTTTATTATCCGCATTCTAAATAGAAAACCACTCCTGCTACATGTTTTTAATTATAAAATTTTGGCAAAAAATTTTATTTTCTGTTTTCCACCAAAGGAAAACAAAAAAGAAAAAAAAGAAAAACTCTGAAATAGTATTCGCCAATTTCAACATTGTTTTTCGTATTCAAATACTCAACAAACTTTTAACAATTCGCGTGAGAATTAATAATCCTTGAGTAAAACTTATTTCATACAATTAGTAAAACATAGTTGGGCAAAATAGTAAAACAATGCATACCGTATATCACACAATCCATTGCAGGAAGATTGTACAACCGAAGAAAATTAAATTTCAGTGGTTGGAAAAACAAAAACTATAAAATGTCATTAGAGACGTACAATTACTTCAAATGCAATTTGATACACAGAATAGAACAGAATAGAACAGAACAGAACAGAACAGAACAGAACAGCAACAAATAAACAGGCAAACCGACAAAGGGTTTTATTTGTGTATACACCAGCATACAAGTTTAAGTGAATAAAATTTGTACACAAAAAAAAAAACTACAAAATCAACATCCTTCGGACTTGTTTGTATAAAATAATATCTCAACCATGTTTAACATTCATGGATGTGTTCCAAAGACAATTTTACGCATTTCCGCAAAGCAAAGAGAGCCGAAGACACACACACACACAATCACACACATAATACACAAGAGAATAAACTGAAAAATAAAATTTTGTCTAAAACAACAAGACAAAGATAAAGACAAAAACAAACTTAAAAAGAACATCCCAATACTTGCAACTGAGATCCTTATTTAGGAGGAGAATAGTTTACATTTCATCAACAGAATGTATAAACGATATATTTTTGGTACAAATACATGCAAAATGTATTTAAAATAGACACGGAAAAGTGTGTAATTTTCAAAAGTATTTACCAAGTGTGTAGGGGTATTGGTATTGGTATAGTGGGCATAAGTGTCTAGTGGAATCTGAACTAATTTTGTAGGTGATTTGAGCCAATAGTTTGCTCAGGATCAGGCTAATAGGCAAAAACAAACCTAATAATAGCTTATAGGAAGTCGTAAAAGATAGAAAGAGCTTGATAATATAAATCTGTCCTACAGCGACTCTAAAGCCTCTGTTTAATTTAAGTCCGTTGAAAACGGAAGTGTTGTACCGACATTTGGAGGCTATGGTTAGGAGTTACAATATGAGATTCATCAGGAGATATCGTAACCTCATAAATTGGTTGGCCGTTCCTTCATTTACTCTCCGCTAGACAGAACCAGTAGACTTTAAGATTTTAGGAGACTTAGTAAGAACGGTGATGGCTCGAGGTTTGGTGGCCATGGTTAGGAAAGCGAGAGTAAGTACAATATGAGATTCATCAGGGGATGAGGTTCCTTCAGTTACTCTCCCCTAGACAGAACCAGTAGCCTCTAAGATTTTAAGAGACTTAGAGAGACTTACCAACGGTGAGAGCCCGAGTTTTGGAGGCCGTGGTTAGGAGAACGGGAGTAAGTATAAATTGGTTGGTAGCACCTTCATTTACTGTCCTCTAGTCAGTATCAGTAAAATCTAAGATTTGAGGAAACTTGGCAAAAACAGTGAATGGTGTAATCTGAAGGTTATGCAGTCTTTAACAGAAAGAAGCGTGTTGTGTATACCTATAAATTGAACACACATTTTGTAAGGGAAGCGGCCGTAGTCTAGTAGGCAGTGCGTTGGCTTATTAAAAGCGAGGCTACGGTTCGAACCCCTGGTCAGACATCTTCAACAAAATGGAATAGGAAAAAATATTTTTTGGAGACTTCCTCTCAGTAAGTTTCCGGCAAAAACTTTGGGAATAAAAAAGAATTGCCATGAAAAGTTTCACAAAAAATCTGTCGTTCAGAATCTAGGTTCCGCCACTCATGCATAAAATTAACATGTAGTCCTAACTAGAGGGTTGTAATGATCAATTATGTATGTATGTAGCAACAACAGGGAATGGAGAAATCTGGAGACTACGCAGCCTTTAAAAAGTGGCAGCACGCTGTGCATTCGTATGGATTGAGCACAAAAATTTTAAGGAAAGCGTACCTAGCAATACTATTAGATATTCAACTTGCCATTCGAGTATTCAGCTCTTATGAAATTATCTGGGAGTTAGGGCAATATGGTCACGCTGTACTGTGTCCTACTGGGTCATGTGGGAATTTATAGCCATTAACAGGCAGATAAGGCAGAGCAAGCAATGAGATGACCTTTCCAGAGATAATAAAGCCAAAAAATATTTGTTTCGAGTGCGATATTTAGAAATTTGTACTCAGGGGATGTGGAAAATAAAAGGAGACAGAAATTCTTAACAAGCCAAATGGATTTGAAGGAATAAAAACTTTAGATTGGTATTTACAATACAAGGAGATTTGAATTATGAATTGGACTGTCCATGAACAACCTAAAGCTATTAACAGGCCTTTTAACAGAACACAGCTGACTTAAAGACTACTGAATTAGAATAGGAATGCCTTGTCCTTTTATTATGACACAATTGACTGAGAGACTACTTGTTTAGAAAAGGAATGCCTTTGAATCCAAGGAATGTAAAGTATCATCAGAATACAAACATGGAACTTGTGCGGCGTTAAACCAAAACCCCGTCAAAAGCTTTCTTACATATTCATTACTGCTGTAGGGTACAATTTAAAACATGCGTTCAATGTATAACTAATATTTCAAGGATATGATAACTATTCCTTGTTTATTTTAAATATTAAATCTGCACTCTTTTGCTTTTTATTTAACGTATCGTATCGTATTCCTTGTAGACAGACAATCAGCGTACATGTTGCTGTTGCTGTTGCTGTTTGCTGCCAGTTAAATGTTCATACGTTTGTTATTGTTGTTGTTTACACAACAATATCCTCTTGTGATAAATGTTTTCTCATTTTGCTTACACGCTCACATACACATGTCCTTGTTCATGTTTTCATTTAAAAACTTACAAGTTTATTCCTTTAAATAAATAAAACGGATACCCAACCAAACTACTTACGCAAAATTATTTTGTCTTTCTTCTTCATTTTCATATTTTGTGTGTTTGTTATCCTTGTTGGTGATGTTGTTGATGCTGTGGTGTCCTCCTCTTTTATTCTCTTAGGAAAGAGAAAAAAAAACTGAAAAGAACACAAGCCTTAAGGGCAAACAATCAACAATTGTATGCGTATGTGTGTATGTGTGTGTGTTTGTGCCTGTTTTCAAAGTATTTTATCAATTACGGAAGGTTTTAAACTTTGGATAACTCAATGCGGTTGAAAATGATGTTTGCGTTACCCAAAGTTCGTGAGCATTTAAAACCGCAATAAGACATATGAACGCAACGAACGAATTTTGAGAAAAAGGGCCCACAAGGACTAGGCATTAGAGTCTTTAGTTAAATGATGGGCTAAAGAAACCATCAAAACACTTTTGCATGCGGAGCAATTTGGATACAACAAAGGGGAGATACTGCTTAACTACGTATGATTGTAATGGATGTAGATGGGGAGCATGAAGAGCAAAAAAAAAAGAAAAAAGAAATTTTATCGTCATTTTAAGGGTGCTAATAGACACATTGTCGACTTTGATATAATTTATGGTCACAATATGGTATGCCCGACTGCTATAATGTGTATGGCTTTCATGCAAGGACATGAAAGTTCCTACATCTACTGTTTTGGTTGCTTTGTGGTGGTACGACAAGCAAACTAACATTGGGATTGTCAAAGTAGTTTAGCAATACGGTAACATGTTGAGAACATCATTTAGAATTTTTTCTTTCTTTCTTCCTCTCTTCCTTTTTTCCGTTTGCTAAGTATGTGTAATTTATGTCATACTTTGTGTTTCCTTTGTGGACTAATAAACAAGGATACTGAGTTGGAGTTAAGGAGTTACTACTTAAGTTGCCATTTTCAACATTTTGTAGGTGCCTCCAATTATTTTTCTTTTTCTTCTGCTTGTTCTAAAGGGAAAAAGCAATAAAAGCAAGTAAAGCAATTGTTAATGATGAAAATTTTGGTTCTTTTTTGCAGTCACTGTAGTCTGCTAGGTCGTGTGTTGGCTTATTGGACTTGAAAACATGTTTCAAGCTTTAGATCAGCCATCTAAAACAAAACAAAATTTGAATACTTCTTCGACCACTTCGTTTCAGCAGATTAATGGAAAAAAATCTGAAAGAAAATTAATTTGCCATGAAAAAGTTACTCAAAAATCAGTAGCTTGGAGTCGAAAGTCCGTGTAGGTCCCGCCACTCGTGTATAAATTTAACCGACACAACATAAGAGGTCTGAAAAGCTAGTCCTAACTGAAGGATTATAATGACTAACATATGACCTTATAACAGCATTCAATGCATTTGCCGGCTTTCTGAAAATTTATTTAAGTTCTCGAGATTTTCTCTTAAACATTTAAGACTTAAAACTTCTTTCCAGCAAAATATGACCATATGTTCTGTGAAAATGATGCTCAACAAAAACGAAAACAAAATGCACATGCAAACATTTATAATCTCTCTTAAAACAAAATAATAATTCACACATCATCTCAAATGGTATTTGTATGATACGATACAGTATACTAGAGTAGCTGCCATAGAAAATAATAAAATCAACATAATTTTGTTCACTTAAATAATATTATTCGAAAAAGTTTTTCGCATTTACGCAGCTCTATGGAAGACATTTAGAGATACACCCACAATGCTAACACAGAGAGCGCCTGCTAAAGTCAAAGCTAAAAAGATAAAGTTATCGCATTAAAACAAAAAAGTGATTAATACGGAAAAACTTTAGCGCTGAAAACCACATTCACAATAAAATGTTTAAGCACAGAATACAAAAACTAAAATACAATACATGTAGCAGACATGTATGTATACATGAGTATGAATGTGTTTAACATGAAATATTTGGAAAGGCATTGAGGAGAACAACAGTGAGAATTGTGGTATTAAAGGGAAAGGATTCCCTTTATCCTAATAAATTTTGTTCAATTTGGATAGCAGAAGTAGTATGGTTGGTCTACTAGGAATGCTGGTGTAAGGAATAAAGTTTTCAAAAGAGATCTTCCCTATTGTTTGAAAGCATCTATCAGTCATTCAGTCAGGATCACAATCTAGCTTCTCCAATCACTTATGTTGAGTGGCAAGACCTGCAGTTTATGATTGACACCAAAAGACAGTTTCTTGAGAAACTTTTCATGGCAATTAGTATTGTTACGAAAGTGGAAATGGTGTAACATCGTTTAACAATAAAATGTTAAACAAAACAACGGACTTGTTTGCTTGATTAACCAATAAACAACGATAAAACAACAACATCACTATTCACCGAAGAGGGATAAACAAGTAATTAACAAGCAACAACAGCACTGCAAGGGACAAACGTAAACAAGATGCAAAAACAACAAACAAGAAAGTTTAAATAAATGTAAATAACGATGTTTACATTCATAGAATTCTTGTGAAGACGAAGACTGGAACCTTCGCCCACGAAAACATTCATCACACTGTTTACGTCGCTATATGAAAGGCAAGACAAAGCATGCAAAGCGGGAGTAGAAGTTCAGTCAGTCTTGTAAGAAGAGGCGTTGCCTGTGAAGAAAGCAATCGTGGGTCGTTACAAAGATCTACAGAACAATTGTGTAATAGTCAGAGGCAAGAAGAAACTCTTCTCAAAAGTTTGAGGTGACTCAAACACCCTGTGTGATCAGGAAAGTTAATCCATTAGAAATTTCTAAAACCGTGTGAAACTTTCATTGAAGATCTGTGTACACAACAATTAATTCGTTTGTAAGGAGGAACATTGACTGAAAAACGATCCGTTATGCAACCCGGCACGTTTGAATCTAATTTTCTATCATAATAACATTCAAACATGTATTGCACTGATCAAAAGCTCAGTAGTTTGGAGGTTCTATATCAACTATCGTAGTCGTAGCTTGCAATAGATAATATGCGAATCGAATAGCAGAGGCGTCAAGAATTTAGAAATTTTTTATGCTTCTTGTATTAACCCTCTTCTGGTATTAGAGAGCTTTGTTTCATTTAAGTTTCTGTTGAGAAATCCTCATCAATGAACAAAATTTTCTCAGTTGTTCTACATAAAATATGAAAAACTTTCTTTCTTGTTACATGTTATTTACACAAACATTTTTATGACAAGCAAACAAATGATGTTTTTTAAAAATCATTTTTATTTTCCTTTATCAAACAAGGAAACAAACAAACAATAAAGACAACAAATTTTGTTTAACAACTTTTCTTTGGAAATTTTTTTTCTTTTTTGCTTATCGAATCAGAAAAAAGAGAAGTTCATCTGTGACTTTTTATTTTTTCTTTCTAAGAGATTATTTTTTTAAGTTGTTACAGATTTTTTTATTGTCATCCAAAATATTGGTGGTACTGCTAGTGCTGGATATATAACATTGGTGGGTGTTTGTTATGGGGGTTGGAGAGATTATTTGCCTGGTGTTAAGCTGATTATCAATTTAAAAAAAAAAAGAAATGCAGAAAGAAAACTTAACTTAAGAAGGGGGTTAAAGGACAACATTTGAGGGTGAGATCATCATTTGTACAAATTTTTAGTTCTTTTCTTTATGTTTTCCGTTTTCTGTTTTTTTCTTCTTTTGCCTTTTTTTTTGTCTAGTTATGCTTTCAAATCTTGTCAAAGGTCACAGCTGGTGTAAATTTGTACGCCACTAACTGTTACACTTGCTTTAAGGGAAGGAAGACAAAAAAAAATGAGAAAGAAAGCAACTCCATATAAGAAATTATACATCATTTTTCGATTTCCTTTTGTTATTGTGATTCTTCATTTTTGTTCTTACGGCTTAAGGGTTCTAAGGCGTTTTAAGTATTGCCAGAGTATTTATTCAGGAGTCACATGTGTTGTTGGCAATTATTACTTCTTTCCGTTTTCCTATTACCATAATTTCTCATATCTTTTCAATTCCATAATAGGTCTGCTACATACTTTTTTCAAAAAAAAAAAAAAAAAAAAAAAAAAAAAAAAAAAAAAAATTCTATTTTAACTTGGCATTGCATTTTCTACAATTTTTTTTTCCTTAAGAAACCAACACGTAACTCTAGCGACAAACGTCTCATAATTTATGATGTTTTTCGATGTGCGAATAAGTTTCAGTATGATTTCTTTTCTCTCTCTTTCTCCCTCACATTTGCTATCTTCTAAGTAACATATGAAATATTGTAACGAAGAAAAATTTTGATAAATTTGTGGGGGGAGGATTGCCTATACGGGATCTCGAATGTTGGCTTAAGTGGTATTTGATTTTAGGTTTGGTAACCTGCTGTTTGTAATATTTTATTAAAAAAATTATAAGACAAACATGTTACTTGGCATTGAGTTCGAACTTAGTACAGTTCTTATTTTCTTCTCTTTGATTATAAATTAAAGAAACTTAAATAAATACAACAACTAAAGAAAAAAAAATTTTGAGTTGCTCTGATAACAGCTGCTTCCAACTTAACAACGTTTTTTGTTTAGATTTCGTTAAGAAGTGTTGGAATTGGAAAAAAAAATTAGAAAATTTTCAATAAAAGAAAAGATTACCAATAAGGCAAGTAATTATTGAACTTTGTTGCGGCTTAATTTGGCATTAAAGTTTTGAAATAATTTTCATTATTAGCACTATGAATTTATAATAAAATTTGTATGGCAATTTTTAAACTATGCCCAGCGAGAACAATTAATTTCAGATCGAAAGGATTACAATACGAGCCCAGAATTTGCAAGAGTCAAGTGCTATTTGCTGTGGAAAGAAAGAAGCAGTAGATAACTTAGAGTAAGGGAGTCGCCGTAGTCTAGTTGGTAGTGTGTTGGCTTACAAGACGAAAGGCCAGGGTTCGAATCCCCGGTCAGACATCAAAAATGAAATATGAAAAAAAAATATTTCTTCGGCGACTTCCTCTCAGCAGATTTCTGGCAAAAACTCTGAGAGTAAATAAAATTGCCATGAAAAGTTTCTCAAAAAAATTTGTCGTTCGGAGTCGACTTTAAACTGTAGGTCCCGCCACTCATGTATAAAATTAGCACACACAACATAAGTGGTGTGAGAAGCTAGGCCGTAATCCTGACTGAAGGGTTGTAATGGCCAATTATGTATGTATGTGAGGGAGTTATTAAACATCTAAAATTTACTAAAATTCGTCTCTATCTATAGAGCCCTTTGGCTATGATCCAACGACAATATATGGAAAATTTTCTTAGAATCTACAAAAGACGTTATTAGACCCCTAAGAAAGAAAACACATTTTACGTGAAAGCTTTGCTTGCATAAAACATTTTCATCGTATTACTATGGCATACGTTTTCTCAACTGTTCGTAAAATAAATTTGGGACGATTTTTTTGGCTTGCATGTTAAAGTCGTCGAATCTATAAGGTGGTAAGTAGTAAGCTGGCTTATAAGCCCGAACATGGGTGCTTCAAACCCCAGGTCAGACGTCTGCGACAACTTCCTCCAAACTCATACAACTTCCTCACATTAGACTTCTGGCAAAAAAAAAACTTGAAAGTTAAAAAAAGTTGGCTATGAAAACAGACGACTTCAATTTTCTTCACAAAAAAGTGGCTTAAGAATGGCAATTGAAGAGATTTTTCATTGTAGACAGGCAAGTCATCGTTTGCTGCAGGAACTTAGTGTGGTTTCCACATTTCAAAAATTCAAGATTTTGACGCCAAAGGTAAAGAGCGTTCAAGACAGCCGAAAACAATTTGGAAATCACAAATTATTATAATATTGCTCCATCTGGCTTAATGTCCAACGCCAGAAGTGATTGCTGAAAAGCTAGGCATGACTCAAGCTACTATTTTAAACTGTTTAAAATCAGCAGGATTCATTAAAAAGCAAAGAATTTGGTTGCCACGTGTACTAAAGCACAAGAGAGGTTGAAAACCGATTTTAAGTTTCTAAAATGCTGGTTGATTCACTTTAAAGAAAAATAATTTTTGCAACGAATTATTATTGGCTACGAAAACTACATTCAGTACGACAACCACAAGCGCAAGATATCATATGTGACTTGCAAGCAAGGAGAAAAATCAACGTTCAAGCAGAGTATTCATTGCGCCAACATGATGCTCTCTATCTGATGCCAACAGAAAGGTGTGATTCAATATGAGCCTGGAAGATCTGTAAAGACAACAACGCTCTAAACATGCAAACAGACACGAGGCTGTAATTTTTCATCATGGCAACGAACGACTATATATAGTGCCGGACAATTACTATTTCGAAAACCTTGGATGGAAAGTTTTATCTCATTCGCCGTATAGCCTAGACCTTACACATTCTGACTACTGTTTGTTTCAATCGATGCAGAACACTTTCTCTGGAAATATGCTTTAGAGTAGGGTATCAAAACTTGTCTCTATTCATTCTTGATGTCAAAGAACAAGGGCATACTTTTTTAAAAAAGCTATCCTAATAAAGCATTTATTTCCAACAAAAACGACCAATACCGTGTCCTTATTGAATCCAAAAAATTGAATAAGAATTCCAATATAAAGGGTACGCTATTCTAATTCAGGCTTTCTTAACGTTTATCTTCAAATTCTTTTGTTTTTTAAGCCACAAAAACTTTCTAGGTACCATAACTTCCTAATAAACAACGTTCAGTACAGTAAGCGTCAAAAGAAACTGCACACTGAGAATAAAATTCTAACAATCACTGAACTTATCTTTTACCACTTAAGGAGAGTGCCGGAAAAATTTTTAACAATATTTCGAATTATTTTTAATTGTTTTTTTTTTTGTTTCAATTTTAAAAACTGGCAATAACACAATTTTAAAATAAAAATAACGGCAATACATTAATGTATATATCTTTTTTAACGTACATTTTATTTTGGCGCTCACTGTATTTAGTTATTATTGTTAAACACCCGTCCAAATGTTCATCAAATTATAGAATTGTTGTATCGCAATGATAAATATTTCAATTATTATTAAATTAAATTGCTTCTTCATTCATAACAACAACAACAATAATAATATATATAATAATAAGAGCCATAATAACCTTAATCTTTACATGTGTAGTGCTTATGTGTATAAGCATAGTACGGCTGCGTTGCACAAGCGTTTATTACTTATAACTGTTCACTTGTATGTATCACATGTATATATAATAATCATACGTCTGGTTTGCCTCTTGTAAAATCAAGTCAAAATAATATTAAAAACGATTTATTTATTACAACTGACGATAGGTTGTTGTTGTACATGTTGTATACGTAGAGCCAGAGTTTTTGGAAAAATATCCTCGTAAATAAAAACAAACAAAATTTTTTATTAATATTTAATGAATTGAATTTTATATTTGGAACAGACAACAAAGAGCCAAAGAACTCTAGAGAGAATGAAAAAGAAACAAAAAAAAAAAAAAAACAAACAAAAAACTGACGTGGTTAAAGTCATTGTACTTGATTTTGTTATCTCATGTTTTCTCATCTCATATATGAAAATGCTGCCAAAAAAAAACGAATATTTTGACTGGCATTTAACAGCGTTTATGCGTTATACCCAGCAGGAGTGTTCATAAGTCTGGATATATTTCTCAGGCATAAGTGTAACTTAAAAAAGAAAAGAATTAAAAAATAAAAAAAAATTGTTTGTGGCCAAATTAAAATACATCAAATGGCTAGAATCTCTATACGAATCGGGAACCATAAGCTCAAAAGAGACATTGCAAATCCATACATTTCGTAGTCCAGTAGCTAGTTTTTTGGCTTAGTAGATGTGAGTCCACGGTTCAATCCCCAGCCCAAACAAGTCGAAGAAAACGAAAAAAACTTTGAGAGTAAATAAAATTGCCATGAAAAATTACTCTAAAATCATAATATGGCTGATGTGAGAAGCTAGGTTGTAATTCTGATTAAAGAATTGTAATGTAATAGTAGAACAGGTCTAAAGAGTTGCATATTAGACGAAGATAATGTTGGCGTTTAAAATAACTGGGAAATCACAGTGAACAGAAGAAAAAATCCGTGCCTGAGAAAATGTCTAAAGGCAGCGTAGTGTTTCACCCCTGGACTACAAACCTGATTAATCCCGGTTCAAAACCCCTCAAAACCAGAAAATATTTTCATTACGAATTTCGATTTTTTTCGATTAAGAAGCTCTGATTGCTTTGATCTCTATTAATTTAGGAACTCATTTGGTTTCTGCTTCCCCCAGGGAGTATAACATCGACTTTGATCACCAATGGCAAGGGATATGATTGCTTTGAGAACCGATGTGGTTTATGACTTATTGGCATATGCATGCAGCTTAAGAAAACCTCTACAATAAATAGTCCAACATGGTAAAATTGCGAGATTTTGGTGGCCAGTTCATATCATCGTCACTAAAGATGATCAAGCTCTCAAATTACTCTTGCAGAATATCGAATGTAGCATGATCTAAGCGATAGGTAGCACCGTCCTGCTGAAACTACACAACGTTAGTGTTCAAATCATATCTTTCAGACCAAAAGAAGTTGGAAATCATCAACATATACTCGTAGAACTTGTAGTTGATAGTAATGAAGTCTGCCCAAAGACGTTTTCAAAAAAATATGGAGCTAATGACTCTCATGTGGATTGATTTGTATGTTTGTATCCATTCATGAAGTCTAGCAGCAAATTGTTGGTTTATTGGACGTGAAGCCACGTTTCAAAACCCCAACAAATAATTTCCCCGGCGACTGCTTCCCAGCAATTTTTTGGGTAAAAACTCAACAGAGAAATAGAATTTCTATGAAGAAGGTTCACAAAAATCTGCCGTTCGAAGTTGACTTTAAACTATAGGGGTCCGCCACTCATGTGAAAAATCAATAAGCACACACATAAGAGGGTAGTAATCTTGATTAAGGGTTGTAATGACCACTTAGGTTGTATGGTTTATGATGATATATATGGATATGTATGTATGTATGTATATATGTATGTATGTATGTATATATGTATGTATGTATGTATATACGATGTCAAACATTAAGTTTATTTTTAATAAATCATTAAATCCTACAATACCTGTTAAACCCCGTATTATTTTCCATCGAGAGTCACCAAAGTTAAGTCACTAATTTTAACTTTTTTCACCTTTTCGTACCGTTCGATTATTTAACCTTTGTTTACATTGATAACATTATGTTTCAATAATTAATCACTTTTAAGGCAAACAACAACAAAAAACCTTAAGAAATAATCTCATTTTCCAAATACAACAACGACTACAAGAGAAAATAGAAAAAAAAAGGAGAAGAAAAGTTCAGAATCCTTATTAAATCCGTAATGTCCTTATCAATGATAAATCAAACCAGCTTTTTGTAACACTTTTTTCTATTCTTTCCTTTTCTTTTCTTTCTTTTTCTCTTTAAAGGCTTTTTGCTTTGATGGCATAAGGAAAACCTTCTTATCAACAAATTTTCTTGCTTTCCTTTTGTATTTTTTTGTATTCAGAGAGAGAGAAGAGAGAAGGAGAGATAGAGAGAGAAATATCTCTGTAATCTTATGTATAAAATAAAAGCCAATTTCATTATTAATTTCTCTCTAACAATTTTACCGAAAATTCTTTTAAAGAAACGATGTTTTTTATTTTGTTTTTGTTTTGTTTTGTTGCCTCTTTTGAAATGTTAAAAGTTAAGCTAGAGGCCTTTATTCACTGACATTTTCTTGAATATCTTATCAAAAGTTAAGGATTTTTGTCTCATCTATCCATTTTGGCTTTGACCTTTCACTTTGATGAAGGATATTTTGTTTGTTGTTGTTGTTGTTGTTGTTGTTGTTATTTTTCCTTTCTCTCCGTATTTTGGTAATACAAATCTCCACTAATTAATAAATAAATGTCAAAAGATTTGTATGCCATTGAGATGAAATATTCACTCATGTAAAGATAAATTCTTTATGGCCGGCCATCTGAATGGAAGACTTGGCTTTGGTTAGTTGACAAGCCATTGATAGCAAACTCTTATCTCTCTCTCTCATCCTCTCTCTCTCTCTCTCCTGTAAGTTTTGATGATGTAAAGGCCATATGATACATGTTGTCCAATAAAAAGATTGAAACATTTTGATATGATTTATATCCGCAAAGGATAATGTTGCCCATTAATTATATTAATGATGCCTAATGAATAGGTTTTCACTAGGCAATCGCGTTTTCGGAATACGAAATATTTGTAATGAATTAGGATTTAAAATAAATTAAAAGGCACATGAATATTAAATGAGATTTAAATTTTTTAAGGTCGAATCAGGTTCTAATGATCGATTACCAGCATACTTACTTAATTGGCCATTGCAACTCTTTAGGCACACCATCCATGTTGTATGCGTTAATTTCTCTACATGAGTGACGCGACCAAGAGTTTAAAGTCGACATCGAACGACAGATTTTTTTTTTTTTTTTTTTTTTTTTTTTTTTTTTTTTGAGATACTTTCGTGGTAATTTGAAATATTCACAGAGTTTTTATCAGGAATCTGCCAGAGAGGAAGGGCCAAAAAATACATATTTCTTATCATACTTCGTTTTGGGTGGATATGTCTGACCTAGGGTTTGAACCGAGGCCTCATGTCTAATAAGTGAACAAGCTACCTATTAGACTACGGCGAGTTCAAACATCATTTACGTTTTCAAAATTGTTTTGGAGAAACTTTCCATGGCAATTTTATTAAATTTCAGAGTTTTTGTCAGAAATGTTCTGAAAGGTAGTCGCCGAAGAAATATTTTTTCATATTTTCGTTTTTGATACCGGACATGGGGTTTGAACCGGGCCTCAGTTATAATAAGCCAACACACTGCTTATAAGACTGCGACAACTTCAAGATGAATACTACAGTGAAGAGTCGCCAAAGAAATATTTTATCAGACCAGGCGGTTTACACCGTGGCCAACATACTACCCACTAGACCATGGTTACTCCGAACTCAGCATACCTTGTTTATAAAGACTTGAAGTGTCCAGCGTATATTGTCTATACTTTCAAAATGTAAGACAATTATAAATGAACGAATAATTGCTGGCATGCATTTGAAAATAAAGAACATATTGTCCATTGGATTCCTTATATAATAGTTTTATAAGCCATCTGTGAAATAAGTTGCTGGGAGCTTAATCTTTGTTACTCTGACCAAATAGTCTGGCACTGGCCAAAGTTACATTATCATGGTACCAACGTGAATAGTTTTCGATAAAACCAAACTAATGCTCTATAAGATGCTCGTTCTCCCCGTGCTTCTTTATGGTTCAGACGCATGGACACTATTAAGAACTGATGCAGTGATTTTCGCATCCGATCCAATAATAAGCGGTATGAGCTCCTCAAAAATATGGACGTTGTGCAGTGTATTAACAACCAGCGACTGCGCTGGCTCGGCCATGAAGTTCGAATGGAGGAAGATGCTCCGACGAGTTGAGTATTTGATGTGGAAGTTGGCGAAGAATACGACATTGTTTACATTGGAAGGACCAAATCGAGGAAGTCCTGTCATAGATTGATGTGACTAATTAGCGTACGAGCTCAAAAAGCAGTGGCACCTGGAAGGATGTGTTAATCCATTAAATGGATTGTTATTGGCCAATTAAAGAAGTAAGTAAGAAAGCAGCGAAAATAAACCGACAGTGGTACTTGGAATCCGTATAAAGAAACTCACAAATATTCAAATGAATCAAAGAGTTCCTAATCTACATTTTGTATGGAAGTGAAAATTCATTATTTCCTGGCTACACAGAATCAATAACATGCTGGCACAAGAATAGAATCAAGAACGTGAGTTCGGCCAAACCTGGAAGCATATATTACTCCAAGCACTAGGACATTGCAACCTCATTGTAAGGCATACAAATAGCCACACCAAATCGTATTTTATGGAAATATCCTCCCCAAAAGATTCAATGAAGGGCAAAACATTTGAAACAAATTCGAGAACAGTATTTACCGGAAATTCAACCTAAACTTCCGTTATACTTGTTCGTTGAACAAGGGACTCTTAGTTAAAATTATGAAATTGTTTATAAAATCTGTTTTATTTATGAAATTTTGTAAGAAAGCGTTTTGCATTGTGCATTTGTATAAAATTAAAGCAACGTTAGGAATTTGCAGAAACTTGGCATTTAAGCTTGTATTTACAACACACATTGTATTTTTTCTTTTTCTGTTTTTCTTTTTTTTCACTACTTTCAACTTTTCAAAAATAAATCTTCTTATACAAAATTGTTTATTTAAGATGTTATAGTTAGGTTTTCTGTCTAATATTGCCAGGAGTTGAGTACCAAAGAAATAAAAAAGAAATCTTTAATGAAATTCTATTTAAGTACTCAACATCAGATACTAGTCGTTGTAGTTATTACTTCGTTAACTTTACTTGATGTTTAAATACTTACAAGTAGCCACACATACGTCAACTCAATTACAAATACTAAAGTCACTATAGCACACCAATACATAAATGAAAAAATCTTCGCTACTTGTTTTTAACGAATTCATGAACATCACACATACATGTATGAGTGCAAAAGCTTACAGGAACGTCTTTTATGTACGAAGTAACGATACACACATGTGGATGTGTGTAACTGTTCCTGTTTCTTTTTCTATTACACCGTTAGAAATGCTGTTGCTATTGTTTGTCTAATAACATAGTTTTTTCTCCCCTTACTGTTGTTTTTGTGATTACAATTGCTGTTCTTGTCTTTGTAAAAGCTTCCGCCTTTTTTTTGCCTTTTTTTCCGGTAACTTTTCTGTTTTGTTTTTTCTTTTCCTATTTCCTTGTTGTTTTCTTTTTTTTTCTTTCCCTTTCTTCTTGAAAGGATTTTATTGTTGCCTCGTATTTTCTATTCTCTTTTAACAGTTTGTGGGTGTATGCCAAGAGAGTATTATTTACTGTGAAAACAAAAAATTCTGTGTCTTCTTCACTACTACCCATACAACTAGCGCCATTGTAGTGGTTTAGTTATCTATGTGAATGTATGAGTGTGTGTTATCATTCATGTTTCATTCATTCATAGCGTCACTCGTTCATTTATTCTTTCAATGTTTAGCTGATTGTGGTTTACCTATGAATACAGTTTTTATACGGAATTTCTATTTATTTTACAATGAAATATGTGATGCAGCAGTTCCCAACTATGAAAAGAAATGTGATGTGAAACTAAGAACAACAACAAAGCAAGAAATTATAAGCATTTTACAATGTTTATTTTTTCGTAAATTGATCATATCTGTAGGTACACTAGGTAATAAACAGGCTAATAAATGAAAATACAATGAAAAATGAAAAATCAACTGCAGTGCTTGTTTGTTACTACTTTATGCACTTGTAGGAACCATATACAAAGAATAGTCATTTCGATTAAGTAACTTGAAGCGCTTGAGTTATAAAATATTGTTAAAACCCCAAAGAACAATGAAGCTTATGGTAAGGGATCAAAGCGTCAGAGATGCTGAATATAATGCCCAATGTTAGCCCTCAAAGACTACAAGCCATCCGATGTATATTTCGAATCGCTTATAAGTTACCAACAGACATCAAAGAAGGGGCATCCCCTTCATTTAAGTTTCTCTACGCTTACTGGCTAAGTTTACCTTTTTTCTGGTAACTTACCTCGGAGAGAGTGTACGTATACAGCCATGATGCTTATACAATACACTCGAAGTTTATTGGATACATTGTGTTCGTCCTTAAGGTAAAAAGGATAAACAAAAAGATAGTAATACGGATAGGCAGAGTAGGAATAGAGAAACAGAAAACCAATCGATTAGCAACGCAAGGCTGAATGTAAACCCTTCGGCCAATTAATTTTCGTTATAAATCCCAGAGGAGCAGGGATGTTGACACTCGATAGAAAGTTTAAGTTCCTGAAAAATAGCCTACCCATGATATTTATGCGTCTCCTACCAAAGTTTAGACAGTTGCAGAGGAGATGTGCGCTAACCTCGACCCACATTGCCTCATTGCCACATATTCTGCAATAGTCCTACAGGGATTTTTCTGACAGGGACTGTTGAGGTCTGTTTACTTGCGTGTTTACTCCATGAAATTGGTAGTTTAGTTAGTAGTAAGTTGGCTTATTAGACTAAAGCTCGTGGTTCAACAACTACCAGCAGTCTTCTGGAATAAACTCAGCGAGTAAGTAAAATATTGCCATTAAAAATTTCCCCAAAAAATCTGTCCTACGGAGTCGACCGTAAGCTATTGGTTCTTCCACTTAGAGATAAAATTAATACATACAACATGTATGCTGTGAGAGACTAGGTTATAATCCTAACTAAAAGGGATTGTAAAGAACAATTAAGTAAGCCAGTAAGTAAAGTAGACTTGATAGGTATGCGGTTGTTTTGAAAACGTAATCCAAAAGTCAGTTCATGCATAGGGAATGGAATATTCAATTCCAATGTTGATTCCATGTTTCTGTTTTAAAGTGAAAATCGTAACATAGAAGGTGGATATCACCACTCAATAATTATTGAAGATTTTTTGCATAAAACGGAGAAATTGGATTTGGTAGACCACATTCCACATGGCATACTGTGAGATGAATGTGTTGACGAATTTATTCAAGGCTTTAGAGCAGTTCAGTGGATAACATTACAGATGAATTTGACTCCATTAGACAATTAACTGTGTAAAGACAAGTCTCTAGTGCAATAAGTTGCGTTCAGAACAACTTCAGTGGTGGAAAGCAGCATTAGCACTGATATTGATAGTGCTTGAAAAAGTATGTCAAAACTTGAGCCTATGAATGCATCAACTACAACATACCTAAGGACAATGTCTTTGTAAATTAATCTTGCCCTTTACTTGTATTAAGTTAAGAAGATTTTCAAAGTTGTTTTTAGAATTACATTGGGAACTGCTTGCATATCCTTCATGTATTTATTTCTGTTTGATTTCACCTTTTTTTTTTTTTGTTGTCTTTCCTTCATTTTACTCATTGTACAAGTAGCAGTTGTGTTTTTATTTCATTTTTCTTTCGTTTTTTTTTTTTTGGTTTAGAAACATGACATTTGAAGTGTTTTGCAAGCAAAACTCAAGTAAAATAGAAGTTGATTACATTGAACGTCCTGAGTTAAGCAATTAATAAAAATGTTAAACTAAATCGTTTGTCAAAATGAATGAAGATGATTTGTTTTCCCAGGTTTTTTGTTTTATTTTTCGTTTGAAGGGAGTATTAAGAAAAAAACGGGCAAAATGATTAAAGTATAGGAAAGTACTTTAAAACCAATAAGCTTAGATAACTTCATGTGGGCATCAATCATATGGCATCAGTAAAAATATTTTCAAAAATATTTTTTTTATGTTTTTATTTGTTGTTAATATTTATATAACTTAAAAAATTATTCAAATATAATCTTAAGAAATAAAAAAAGCAAAAAAAAAAAGCGTAGATTTTCTAAACCCCCATTATTATTTATGGAATTTGATGCAAACAGATGCTCATTTGTGGCATATAACACTTATCAGTATTCATAGTCGTTGTTATAAGAAGTTAAAATTTTTGCCTAAAAAAAGAGAAAAGAAAGGAGGAAAGGAGGAAATGGGATTCGTTTAATTTATTATGCAAATATACCCAAAATCATATGCATAATTGAATATTGCTGTTGTTGAAAACAGCCAGAAGCGATTTAAAAGTGAATGAAAATAAAATCTTAAAACAATGCTTTGCTCAATTTAAGGAAATGCGAAGGGAAATGTTATAAATGAAAGGAAAAGCAAATAAATGCTGTATTTTTGCTTTTATAGATTTGTTAATAATAAAGTAAAATATTTAAAACACAAGGAATTTTGAATATATTGTACGAAATGTATTTCTAATAATTTTTATAACCCTGCACAAACAGATGTGATGCTTGCATAAATTGATTCTAAAACTCATAAGTGTATCCTAAAATATTAAAAAAAAATCCACTTTCAATACTTAATACAATAAAATAGATTAGAAGTAACCAAACATATTGCAATATCTTGTTTGCTTACTTACTTAATTGACCATTACAATCCTTTATTCAGAATCACGGCCTAAGTTCTCATACCAACCACGTGGTGTGTATCAGTTTAGAGTCAATATTTTTGAGAAACTTTTCATGGCAATTTTATTTTATTTACTTTCAGCTTTTTTTCCCGGAATAGTAATGAAAAGAGATCGCCGAAAGTAATATTTGTTTAGATTTCATTTGGTTCAAGATGTCGGAACTGGGCTATTGCCTAATAAGCCAACAAACAGCCCACTAGACTACGACAACTTGATCTGCTGCTACTGTAATATTTACGCAAACGATGTAATTATTGTTCAGGATCGATTATATCAATGGCTTAAAAAACCTCACTTAAGTCGCCCAAATCAAGCTGAGGTTTCAACCACAGGAAAGAGACTATCAAGATATCTTTCTACCTATTAGAATACGGCTGCTCTACACGACTTCTGTAATATTATTCAGACTGAAACAGTGACTAAAAGGAACACTGTTGAGCGCATAAAAGAAATATCAGGACATATCAAGGGAATATACATGCAACTGCAGTAAAGTCAAGAGAGCGTGCAACCACAACTGAGATTGTTGAAGAAAGTGGGGACACTTTCAAGGAGATAACTAGACATTCAACGTTTGCTCCTAGTTTACTGGATATGAGCTTCTTGAAGATACTAAGGGAAATTCAACTTAATTCATATATAATTGGTCATTAAAACCCTTAAGTCAGGATTACGATCTAAGTTCTAATACCATTTATGTTGCGAGTGTTAATTGTATACATGAGTGACGGATCCTACAGTTTAATGTCGACTCCGAACGAGAGATTTTTTGAGAACCATTTTTCATGGCAATTTTGTTGATCCTCAGATATTTTGCCAGTTGTGTTGGGAGGGAGTTACCAAAGAAATATTTGTTCGTATATCATTTTGTCAGAGATATGGCCTCACGTCCAACATGCTACCTAATAGACTAAGGCGACTTCATCATTGTTTATCATAAAATGAACAAAGAATTTTGAAATCAAGTTTTCTTAATTAATTTTTCTTTCCACAAATTGTCTGCTCTTTTTGATCGTGGCCTTATGCCTGATAGACAGACCATTACCTACTACACTACTGCGTCGTTATCATTGTCCATCATAAAATAAATTAAAAATTTTTAAAATCCAATTTTTCTAAAATATTTTCATTTTTCCGGAAATTCTCTACTCTTTTGCTTCACTTCCTTCAGTACGATGTTTTCAAATTCAAATTAAAATGCTTAACAAATTATTATCATCGCATAGCATTAAGCCGTGTGTAAACTATAATACCCAAATGACGATATTTTGCTAGTCATAATGTAATTACATACATACATACATACATACATAATAATTCCGTTTCCGTTTCCGTTTCTTAACGTAATGCAATATCAAATTCATTAAACAGGGGATTATTTTACTTTCATTTTAAGCTTAGTGGAGAAACGAAATAAAACGGTAGAAATAATGAAAAAAAAAATGGAAAAAATACTGGAAAAAATGCTGGAAAAAATTGTGGAACAAAAATGTGAAAATCCTAGGGAAGTAAGTGCATAGATTTGCATGTTGTTTTGAGAAAAACAAACGGCATACTTGGGTAACATAAGCGAATTAAAAAAAAGCACGCCTGGAAATGTAAAATCCTGTAGAAAATAACAGAATACATGGAGATTTACAACATAAATCTACTTGTTACGCCCTCCAAAGGCAGATTGTAAAAGAGAGAGAGAGAGAGAATTAAAAAATTTAATGGAAAAAATGCAAAGAAGAATGAAAGAAAGGAAAGGAAACGGAACAGAAAACTTATTTAAAATATTTCTAAATAAATAACAAAGCTTTACAAGCAACACTTGTTCACAAACCATACTTCATATTCTCTTTCACTTTGGACCAGTGAATCTCATGAAGCTTGCCGTTCGTTCAATGTACAGGTAGGTACACGGCGCTATGGAGTAGTTTAACTAAAATTGTACTTGAAAAGTTTAAGCAGCTACATGACGTCTACATTTTTTTTTTTAGTTTAAAAAAGAAATGCGAAACAAACTTTATAAAATATGAGTCAAAAAAAAAAAAAAAACAAAGAGAGAGGACCAAAAGAAAACAAAACAAAATATGGCTGAAAAATAATACTCTTTTACGATATAATTTAAGCAGAACAAAATAACAAAAAAATATAAATTTAAACATACTCATACTCATACTCCTACTCATACTCATACTCATACACAAAAAAAAAGGGTAGCAACAGAAAACTATCTGCCAAAACATAAACAAGAAATGAATTATGGCAGCATTTACTTTAGAGGATATCTTCTTCCAACACATCCTTTTTTTGTTGTCTTGTTCACAAGGTGTTCTGTTATTTACGGCATTAGTTTTGTTATTAAAATTAAACTCAAGGAAATATGAAACAAACTAACCAAACGAATAGTTTTAAAATAAATAAAGGCTAAGACAAGGATATGGTTATGGTCATGGTGAGCATAATTTTGAAGAGATTCATTATAAGGCTGTACATACATACATACGTATTGTATTTATTATGTCAGGATTTATGAATAATCATATACAAAATGGCGTAGAAGATATGTTAAAATGGGAATTAGTCATAGATCAGGGGAAATATTTGTAACGAAGATGGGAAGTAAATGCCAGAGACTGCTTCTGCTTTCATATTTCGTTTTGAGCGAGATGCCTGACGTGGGGTTTGAACCATGTTCTTACATCTAAACACACACTATCTACTAGACTACGGGGACTAATTATGATCTAAAATGTGATAAGTTTTTGAGAGAAGAGTTCTTCCTTCAGACATGAAATTAATGACTTTGGCTTACGTACCTAGTGGACAGGGCTGAGTTCATTGCACACATCTGAAAATGTTTGGTTGACTCATAAGCGTATTGATCTTGGAGCTATGAGCACTAAAGGCTCTTGATATTCCGTTATGAGATTTGAAAGCAAAGTTCGCTGACACCAGAGTAAGCTTTCGATGCCGACAATAGGTTCAATGCCTTGAGCTTAAAAATGAAACAAAAATTGCTTCAATTGCTATTCATTGCTTCTCATGCTACACTGGTTATTGGCCATGACAAACATATTCGTTCTTATTACTGCTTAGATGAAGTTGGACACAGACATTAGAGTATATCCTGTCCTATAGCTTGGAGGTTCTGTTAATTGGGTAGGTAGGATGGAGTGGTAGATTTGATATCAATACTCACTTGAGCATATAAAGCGGTCCATTGTAATGTCACAGATAAACGCAGTCCCTGTACGAATCGAACTCCAGCAAACTTATCCAAGGAATTTGTCAGCACAGGGGCTGCATGCTGGAGGTTCTGTTAGATATAAATCCATTGCACATGGTACTAAAGACAATAAGTTTGGAGACTATGGTTAGGATAATGGAAGACAATTGCAACACGAAATGCTTTAGGCGACATCGTGACGTAAAAGTAAAGTAAAAGTAAACGCACAATTTTTCATTGTCCTTTGGTACATACATACATACTTAAATAATTGATCATTACAACCCTTCAGTCAGGATCACGGTCTAACTTCTCACACCACCACTTATGTTATGTGTGTTCATTTTTTACCTGAGTGGCAGTAGACACTATGCTTTTAGAAAATGCTTCGCAAGGCAAATCAGAAAAAAGCAAATCTAAAAGCTGTGTATTCTTCTAAGAACAGACCATTCTTTAGTACACGACTAGATAAAGCAGATATTGCAACAAGAGTGAGAGCTTTTGGTTTTAAGTAAAATACTCAGAGTCCATCCGAGAGATCTGACACTTATACTGCCAACCAAGCACTCGGTTCTTTTGATGTTAGCTAGAAAACAGTATGACACTGTTTGGAGAATTCAGGTCATTTAGGTATTGGAATAACAGTTGGGTTTTGCTGAGTCCCAGGCCATGTTGGAACTCTCGAGAATAGAGTTATACGAAGTGAAAAGAAATGTTTGGAAGGCAAAGGTGGGAATACAGCGATGCTGAGGCTCTTCTCAAACAAAGTGGTTTGTAAGAGGAGATGTAAGTCATTCATCATTCTATTTAGGAATAACTAGAGGTTCTTAAACCGATTTTGGTATGCCATGTTAGAACACTTGTATCGAATAAGGATCACCGTGATCATAGGCATACTTTTTCAAGACATTAATGCATACTAGAAAACATCGGCGTAATCATCAGGAGACGAGGAGAAAGTAATGCTTTTGCAGATTAATATCTTGGATAAGCGTATTCCGGCTTTATTATGTTTTTTTTTTCTTTTTGGAGAGAATTATTCCTTGAATAATTTTAATTACAAATTCGAATCGAATCAACACTTTAATAAACCATAGCCACTTAATGAATATTTATTTAATTTAATTAAGACTTTACTTCTACCAAAGTGCTGCCATTTATACAATGCAACCACTTTTCATCTGGCAAATTATATTACACAGCGACTGAGACATTCCATTTTGTTGTGAAATCCAATAATTTATGATTAATTTATACTTTTGGCCATCTTGCTGTATCTGCTTCTGCTTCAGCATCATCATAATTACCACAATCATAAGACATGTGATTAACAACAACAACAACAACAAACATATTTGCAGACCAATGGCTGCAGACAGACAGAACACTGCAATATAAAAACAGACAGACAGAGAGACAGACAGACAGATACGAACTAAGCAATCATTGAGTAGTTGTTGTAGTCATAATAACATCACTTAAATTGTTGATCTATTGTTATGACAGCTCATCAACTGTCATCACTTCTGACACATTCCAACCATGTAATAATGGCCCAAGTAAATATTATACTTCAGCGTATATATATGTGTGTGCGTGTATGTGTGTTTGTATTTGTTTTTATTTGTGTAATTTTGTTTTTACCAAATCGTAGATGTTCATAGTCGTACAGGCATACCGAAAAACTAAACAACAAAATAATTTTTGTAATTTTGGGCTTGACTATAATGTTCTCAGCGTGTATTTATAACCCAACACACATTTATTAAGGGCCAGCAGAAGGATTTTGTGAACATCTGCAAAAGCAGTGCAAGATGGAAAAATATAACAAAATGCGGGAAAAGCAGTATTTGCAAGAGGCTTTGTTAAACCGCTTTATGGCAAAGAAAACTAGACGTGCCAATTATCGTTTGCTTGTGGAATTATACGTTGAGCACGCTCATTCGAAAACACTGGTATCGAGTGATTTAGCGTTTCGAAAATGTGATTTTGTTATAAAACTCAGAAAGCGTCTAGGACAACCAAGAAATTTCAAACATTACTCGATTAGGATTCGTGTCTGATGCAGGAAAAGCCTTGACCAATCATTAGACGCAAGTCAAGCAACTGCTTCAAAGTATTTAAAAGCATCACGATTCATTAAAAAAGTAAAGAGTTTGAATGCCAGTTGAACGTGCATGTTCGACATGCTGTTTGAACGCTAAGGAAATCATTTTTGCTTTGAATTAAAACTGGCGGTGAAT
>QOCX01000477.1:48086-65863 GCA_005959815.1 Sarcophaga bullata
AAGTGCAAAAAATCGTACATACAGTGAGCGTCAAAAGAAAGTGGATAAAATTCTAACAATCAACAAACTCAACTTTTATCACTTAAGGAGAGTGCCCGAAAAAATTTTACAATATTTCGAAACGTTTCGGTTTTTTTTTTTTTTTTTTTTTTTTTTTTTTTTTTTTGTTTCAATTTAAAAAACGGGCAATTAAATAATTTTAAAATAAAAATAACGGTTATTTATTAAAGTATATTTTTTTTAATACAAAATTTATTTTAACGCTCACTGCATGTGAAGCAAGGGCAATGAGCAGAGTCTACACTCAGCCAGTACATCCATTGTTTCTAGGTATCGCTTTGTTTTTGGTGGAATTAGAAATGTGTGATCGCCTATGAGTTGTAAAAAGCAGGTCAAACTGTTATCGGGGACCAGCACAAGCAACAATTAATTCGTTTGAATATGCTACCAGACACAAGGCCATCATACATCATGAAAGTGGTCGGGAACATACTGTTTGGAAGACAGTGGATTAGAAGTGTTACCTTATCCGCCATATAGCCCAGACCTAGTTACGTGAGACTACCATTCTATTAGAATTCATTTCACTTCATAGCAGATTCCAGTCATTATTGGCCTCAAAGCAATTCATTTCTGGATTGGAAAAAGTCATAGCTGTCTATGGACTATGAAGCATTTATCTACGATATATTGATCGATTATTATATTATTTTATCAATAATTGCATTGAGTTGCAATTTTTGCTGGGATATATTAATAGAGAAGAGAATAAAAAAACAAGCTACTGTCTGCTCAAGTCTTAAGTATTGTGTCTGTTTAATGAAATAATTTTTTTTTGCAATTTTTTTCTGTTCTTTGTCTACGTTCTAGAAGAAGAGAATGAGAACATCTTCTGTGTTGTTGTGACAAAAGACTTTTAGTTTGGCTTAATTACATTTAATGATGCGTAATGTGCCACTAAATGCAACAATTTACTTCAACTACTTCATTTTCACATACGAACGAAACTAAACTAAAAAGGAGCAAAGCAATCACATACTCGTACTCTATACGAGTACGTAGTTGTGTATAGTAAATGTTGGTAGAAGTAGAAAATGGGGAGTTAAAGTTTTGCTAAAATAGCTTTAAGGGTTATGGCAGCCAAATGTATGATGGTTTGAAGGTTTGATGATGGTTTGATGGTTTGTGTTAATGTTAATGTATTATTATTATTATAGCCAAAGAATTGTCAGTTACTTATGGCAGGCAATACGAAAGGAAACTTAAGCTTACATAGAGCCAAATGACAAACGTACAATACGAAACGTTAATGAAGAGTCAAATTACAGAAAGAATTCTTTTTTAACCATTTTTGGCTTTGCAGAAAGAAGATGATGACTTTAGATGACAAGAAAAATATTTTCTTTAATATTTTCTATAAAATTCTGCACTTTTCTTCTTTTTCTTGTTTTTTTTTTTTTTTTTTTTTTTGTAAAGTATTTAACAAAGTGTTGGTATTTTTTTAGTACTGAAAAGAATTCTGTTTGATGCCAAAGCAGTTGGAAAATTGTCTAGACTTATTAAATAATTACAATATAATCACAAGAATAAAACTTTTTACCATATTATTGCATTGAGTGCATGATGGTATTTAAACCTTTTATGAAATATGGTTCGCCATTATTTCATTAAATAGTTAATAACTGTTTATAACTGTTTAGGTATTTATAAACTTTCAAACTCCTTTTGCCAAATTTCAGCTAAAAAAAAAACATAAATAACCCAACACCTACACATACACACACATAAATGGTACTAAATTCAATTGCATTTACATTGCAACCATAGAAGGAGTTTGAGCCTAAACCACGTCATTTATCATACATTGTTTAACTCATTAAAAATACAACAACAAAAAAGAAATCGAAAATATTTTGTTTAACAACAATGCACCAAAAAAAAAAGACACATTTTACTACAAATATATGCCACATAATAATAACAATGGTTAACAATATTTCAGCATATACAGTGAGCATCAAAAGAAACTGTACATTAAAAAAAATTACAAAACATTTGGAAATATTTTAAAATTTTTTTGGCCATTCTTCTTAAGTGTTAAAAGTTGAGTTTGTTAAATTGTTAGAATTCTATCTATAGTGTACAGTTCCTTTTGATCCTCACTGTATGTATATACATATGTGCAGTACAATAACACTACTAAAGTATTGTTAAGATTTTACCGGCCAAAAAAATATCTGTTGACTGTTAAACACAATTGAAAGTGTTTTACCTGATTTGTTAAACAAAGAAGCACTTGTACAGTAACTAATGCAAATGGTAACAAAACAACCAAAACAAATACAATACAAAAGTACCTTTTTTTCTTCTCTTAAACAAACAAAAAAAAGATAATAAATCGTGATTTATAGTTGAGACTTTATGCTAAAAGTAACTGTAGTTTAAAGTCACTTTTTGTTTCTTTTTTGCTGTGACTCACATGAATCGACAATTGTTTCTGTGTAGGAGATTTGAATGAACAATTGAACTTTCACCTACAAAATCGTTTAAATGAATCGAAAATCGACAAGTTAAACAGTAAAGTAAACCCCCTTAGTTTTGCCTGTTTGTCTGCTGTAGCACTTCCGACAAAATGCATATGTTTCATGTCTCTTGGCATTTTAAGGGTATGGCTATGGCACCAAAGTCATAACAAGAAGGTAAACAAATAAGTTGGAAAATATTTAAAAGAAAATAAAATACAGAGCTTATGTAGTTGTATTATCTACCTTTTGAAATATATGTTGGATTTATGGAGAGCACTGTTACATTAAGTGAAAGATAGTCTTTTTCTCTTCCTCCGACCCACAGCTCTTGCAGAAGTCATTAATTGGAATTCCAAGTTTTTCGGATATTGGCCAGTAAGGATCGCTATTGTGCGATGAATGACCGTACGGAAAGGAGAGAAGTGATCCAGTCACCTTCTTGTCGGTAAGTGTCCAGCAGAGTTTGGTAATATTGCACGTACGTTTCTGCTGCCAAGAAGATTAAGCCTCTCAGTTAAATGAGTGGACAATATTGCAATTAACCGATGCAATGAATACCCAAACGAAATGCTAAAAAAAATTTTGACGGTGATTTCTTCTCAGCAGTCTAATTGCAAAAATTCTGAGTGTTAATAAATTGAAATGTTTTTTAAAAATCTGTCATTCGGAGGCGACTGTGGGTCCCACCACTCATGTATAAAATTAACGCACACCACATAAATGGCATGAGAAGCTAGACAGTTATCCTAACTGAAGGGTTGTAATGACCAATTGTGTAGATATGTGTGAATGTATGTAAGTAATGGGCCTACTTATGGCCTGCAACCGTTACCAGCTCCGTACAGGTAGTGGCCAGATCATCAGCTATGCAACTTCTAATGATATTCTTGTGTTCCGGAACCAGTAAAATAATTTCCTTCAAATGATCCGAAATTTCTCCAAGAAATCCTTGGCTTTCGTTAGGGACTTAATCACAACCTGGCTATCTGAGTAAATTTAGAGATTTTCAGGGAAAGTTCCGCCACTCAATTAGCACTGCGCCGCTTTGAAAATAGCCATGACACGAATTGAAAACCAACGATGGCCTAGATTACCTTAACTGATCAGCAGAGTGTTGGATAATATAACCCCAGGTCAGACATCAAAAGGAAATTATGGAAAAATATTTCTTCAGCGAGCAAAATACAATTGCCATGAAAAGTTTCTCAAAAATCTGTCATTCGGAGTCGACTTTAAACTGTAGGTTCCGATACCCTTGTATAAAATTAACGCACACGACAGAAGTGATGTGAGAATCTAGGTCGTAATTCTGACTGAAGGGTTGTAATGTTGCTTCAGAGAGATAAAAAACTGGCTGATGTCCTAAGCTAAGCTGCTTCTAAGAGGCAAAAAATTGGCAAACTTGGATTATGTGGTTAAACTTGAAAAATTATTAAAAAAAATTCACGCGTAAGATTGACATTCGCCTGAGGAGAAGCAAACATATAATCTTATACAGACTTTACTTATTTGCTTGCGCAGAAACCAGATGAAACTAGTACGCTAAGGACATACCCAAAACAAAATTTATGTAAAACCCATGCAGAATCCCTCCTAAGAACACCCTGGTGGTCATATCCTCATACTACGTTCCTAAATTCTTGGTATAAACCTTATAACACTGGCTCCTTCTGCAACTTGTTAAGAGAAAAAGTGTTCGACACTTGGGAATCTGACAGCAAAAGATTTTTGGGCAATTAAAAATAATTGAAATAAAATCTATACTTTCAGAAAGCTATGAGAATGGTTTAGAAATGTGAGTTTTAATGCTCCAACCACCAACAAATTTCACAACAGAGAACAAAGTGCAGATGATTTTACACACTTACCCCCAAAAAAAAAAAAATGCCAACTTCTTGACTCCTTATCATAAAATTTTAATTTAAAAAGAAAATCTTAATTAAATAACCATTGTTAGTGACTAATCAAGTACAAAACAAACTGAATCTGAATCCCTTTACATCATTGTGGCATCAGCATTGCAAGCATTGCCAAGCCAAGATCATATTACAGAAGTGTGTTGAGAAATTGTTGCTAAAAAACCACTGACATTGATTATAATCGCCTTCATAATTTTGTTTATTTTTTTATTTTTAATTTTTATTTTTGAACTGAGATTGATCGCATCCTTTGAAGCATCGTACATATGAAACCATCAATCATTCGTACGTTTTGTAAAGACTATTAGCGATGATTAATAAAGCGTAAATACTTAGAACTGATTTCAGGGAATCTTAACAATGCAGCTCTAAATGGCACAATTTACAGTATTTCTCTTGGAAATTTAATCTTATTAAGAGCCTAGTCAGGCAAAAAAAGAGAGAAAAAAAAGAGAAAAGAAATCAACAAAACAAGTCACAAGTGATTTGCAAAGGTAAACCAGGAACCAGGAAAATTGTATTTCTATGGTAATGTTTAACAACATCATTAACCCTATTTATTAAAGAAAGAAAGAATAGCAGAAATAAGAGGAAAAAAAGAGGAAAGAAGAGGAGAGAAAAAGCTGATTTTTAAATGAATAAATTTAAATGGAAACACCGCACCATTATTTAAATATACAAGGAGACAACATTAACAATCTGGTTTAATGTTGTCTTGTTGTCTGTTCTATACCAAGGAACAAATAATTTTTTTTTTTTTTTTTTTTTAATGGGGAAGATGAAATGAGATGAGATGAGTACGTTAAACTGGCCACATCATGTCCATCAACTGTGCGAACATTTAAAATAATTAATCATTTACAACTTGTTTAACATTACCTACGCAATTTATTTTTACCGCTCAACAACAACAAGCAGAGAGAAAAAAATTTAAAAGTTGCATGCACCATAATGCATAGAGAAACAAGATCACTTGCTTGAATAGACAAACAAACAAAAAACAAAAAACTAGTTTTTATCTTTTCTTTTCATTTTCTATTTTTTTTTTTTTAACACACAAAATTCTTGAAGTTGACGTTGCCTTTACTTTTTATTTTTTTTTTGTCTGTTTTTTTGTCAAGCACAAACAGAAGAGAAGAATATTAATGTCGTAAATAACTTAACTTAAGTTGTGCATACTTCTTGAAAAAAAAAGTGATTAAGAGTGGCCAAGTTCCCTTGAATCAAGTAGCAAAATGGATAGGCGATAGCTTTGCTGAAATCATTCGATAGTTTTGTTATGCACAAGAAGCTTACTTACTTACCAACTCAACTAATCAGTACCCTTTAGTCATTATTACAACCTAGCTTCTCACAACATTCATGCTGTGCATGTTAATTTCATACATGAGTGGCGCGAGTCACAGTTTAATAACGATTCTCAACGACAGATTTTGAGAAACTGTTCCTGACAGTTTTTTATTTTACGCTCAGAGTTTTTACTAGAGTACTGCTAAGAGGAAGTCGCCTAAAGAAATAGGTTGTTATTTCCAGTTTTGCAAAAGATGTCTGAGCAGGAGGTTTGAAACACAGACGGTCGTCTAATAAGCCAACACACCACCCATAGACTATGCAGACTTCCATTTGCAAGAAAGCTTCCTAAAGAAATCAACAAAATCCTGGCCATCTTAGATGAAGAACGCACTTCTGCTATCATGGTTAAGCTATTGAACTAAATAAGCTAGTCTGGCAAGCTGAGACTGCAGTTATATTGGCCATACAAACACACATTCATAATTGTTGATCATAACCCTTCCGTCAGTATTGCGATCTAGTTTCTCAAACCACCTATGTGGTGTGTGTTGCTTTCATACATGACTGGCGGGAACTACAGTTTAGAGTCGACTTCGAACGACATATTTGTGAGGAACTATTCATGCAACTGCATACTCTTGCTGTGGTACATGGATGGATTCGCTATTCGCACGTATCTCCAAAGCGGATGTATATGTTGAGCACACGTAAGTTAATACGAGAATAGTATGTGAATGTCTAGTTCCACACCGCTAATAGAGCCAGAAGCTTTCAGAATGGGAAGAGATATTTAATATTTGATGATTCGACTCTGAACAAGAGATTTTTTAGAACTTTTCATTTATTTACTCTCAGGGTGTTTGCCAGAAATCTGCTGATAGGAAGTCACTGAGAAAATGTTTGTTCATCTGTTGGAGATATTTGACCAGGGCCTTGAACCTAGTCCTCATGTCTAATAAGCCAGCATACTACCTGCTAGACTACATCGACTTCATATTGGCCATATTGGAGCTTAAGTTAGGTGTATGAAATCATTAAAAAATTAAGGGGAAATCATATACTTCCACTGGCCACAATTAAAGATGGAATCGTAATGGTATTAGGAACTCACGAACAGCAATTACATCGTAGAAGAACAGACAGTTAAATTTTTGAGGAGATACAATCATCCACTTCAAGGAGATTAAAGCAGATTTTAAGTCACATTCAAATCGCAAAGCAGTCGAACGAAACAAAATGGCTCTGATGCGAAGCACAACCTATTTCCCTATTAAGGGAAAGGCCTGGCAAGCAACAATCCCGAAAACAGAGATCTCTTTCAATGGAAAAACTTTTTGGCGTAATTTAGGTAATAAGAAGTCTCTTCCTGCAACATGTTACCCCTGCTTTCGATTCGATTGCAAAAGAAACAAGTTGAGTTCTAGACACAGATTTCGATACGACCTGGCAATCCCTTTTTCTCAAGCGAACGTTTAGTAAATGTGCATAATATTTGCATTTTTAAACAATTCAATATGAATTATGTCTTTAAGCAAAGACATATGCATGCAAACATACACACACATATACGATCATGCAACACTATGCAAACCAATACAATGTGGATGCAACACAAAACGACAGCTGACTGATCTTTAAGAAAACTAAAGCATTACCATTGTACCAGTATTGTATGCAGAATACAGAGGAGTAAGTACACTATACAGTCAAGAACTATACAAACAATCAGTCTTAATACTTACGGCCAACTGGAGTATGCCTTTCAAGAAAATACGAATAATTTTCCCTAAGCTAAGAACAACATGAATACCATACATCGAGATGAACAAAGACAAACGGATAGATAGATAGACGTGCTGTAAGTTTGAGAAGCATCAACATGAAGCATGACTGATGTGTGAGCCTTTAACTTAAACTAACTGACTTTATATGTCTATTTAAGCTGTTTGTTGTTGCTATTGTGTTATAGTCTCCTCTTCTTCGATTACAGAGTTCGGTTGAAATTGTTTGAGTCTTCGACATCGTTTTGCGTTGATGATCAACTTTACCGAAATGTCAGCACAACAGCATGATCATTAACAAAAACCGCTGTGAGCTGTCGATATTTATAATATTCAATACAGGAATAATGCTGATGATGCATCAACATCAATGGGTATGACGACGACGATGAGACTTAAAGCCAATACGTTCAATTCAATTCATGCTTTAACTGCCTCTGAATGCTTAGGAGAGGACTCAAAATGATATTGACATTGATGCCTCAAACAAAAAAAACATAAACTTGTGTGCACTTGCTGTTTGCTGCTTGCCAATAATAATGCAGCGTTGTAGTAGATGATGATGCTGATGACGATGACGACGACAATATGATTTGCATCAGAAGAGCAACAGCAGTCAGTAAGTCCTCTTTCAGGCATATTGAGTTTTGTTGAAGTGATTTTTCATCACTAATGATAAGCACGTTTTAGCTTTTGAATGATTTGATATGTTGTAAATAGACTTGTGATTTCAGAAAGCAAGGACTAGGTAGTCCAAATGGTAGTAGTAATCATCATTGATGATTATGAATTAATGAAAAGCAAAAAAAGATAATAAAAGTGAAGAACAAAATTGTGTATGCGTTGTGAAAAATATTAATCCCTGCTATTAGATGGGAGCCGATAAAGATCTTGTATGTGATCTTTAGCTTAGTAGAAATGAATGAAGTGCAGTCGGAATAGTTTACGAGATTTGTTAGAAAAGTTATGTAGGATGGAACATTAGAGGGCGGAGTTTTTGTTTTTATTTCAGGCATTTATAAGCTTATAATTGCTTCAAATTTAAATATAGTCGCCGTAGTCTGGTAGGTAGTGCATTGGCTTATTATTAGCTTCACACTCCCTACTAGACTACGGTGACATATGAGGCTAAGTAATATCTTAAAAAGGAACCACGCTTGAATCAAATGGTGCAGGAGCATTGCTATTGAATTCCGCAAAGCGATTATATTTTGAAATACTATCTGGCGGTCCGGCAGCCATCTGAAGATTTAATTCCTATGCGGTTGATTCAAAATTAGTACGGCACTGTCTGGCCATACTTTATCAATTGGAAATTCACGGGTCTTAGCAAGCAATTAACTATGAGAAGAGCTTCTACAGCTGTGATTAGACCAAAACCTTTCTGAGAGACGGGATAGGTTGTTTGAAAGGGTATAGGAAGATAATGAGAAGTGGAATCTCTTTTCAATCTAAGAGACAATCTAAACTTTTCTTCGGTAATTATGTCAACTATTTCATCAGGTTATCCAGCCTGAGAATCATATCCTATCTTGTCAAAGAACACTTGAGTTAGAATAGCAAATGCCTTAAGCTCATGATGAGCATTTTGTTAGGAGGAGGAGAAGGACTTACTCGAACACATACTAAGAACTTGCATATCATCAAAGAATTTCAAAAGGAAACAACTAAGGTGTTATCAAGAACCAGAGAGGAAGTGATCCTTACTTGAAATCGAACAGCATTCTGAGTTTCGTTAGGAAAACAAGATTGTATCAAGGATTTCTCTTGAGCCACTTATTTTGTTAGAAAAAGCAGGGCTTTCATGAAACAATTGGCTCTTGTTCAATGAAACAAAACGTACGTACTCGTACGGTGACTTTAGAACTCCTTCACCTAGACTGTCTGTTTATCAGGGAAACAGTTTGTGGAATGCCAATTATCATTATTTCAGCTTCGGCATTTGGCGATCGAGAGTGATTTAAATTATAAGGGAAACAAAGTTGGCTTTACACGCCACCATGGAATGAAACGATTCAAGGCAAAAATTGCGTTTTTTTTTTTTGTGAAGTTCAATATCTTTTGATTTCAAGGGGTGGAGTGAACAAATTTATGTTTAAAATGATTTTCCGGAGTTTAACGACAATCTATGTGGAATAGAGTCCTTAAACTTTTACATTCGAACTTATCGAGCTAAGGAGGCTACACTAAGGATAGTAAATGATGTAGTTTTGCTTCAATTTCTTATTTCTTGAAGAAGTAAAGCAAAATTCTCTTCTGCAGTAATTTAATAATTTCGTCATTTACACTTTCCAGATTCCAAGACATCAAATGATTATAAATTTTTACTTCGACATATTCAAAGTCATTATAATGTTGTATTCTAACGTTTAGTGGTAATAGTTTAAGCGATTAAAAAAGAAATTCTTAACACTTTAAAAAAGTAATTTAGTGACTTAAAAAAAACGCGCACACACATATACATCCGTAGAGATAAGAGTAATTCTTTGTAAATGTTTAAATGAAATTTTTTGTGCGTTTTTTTTTTGTATTAGGAATCTGGAACCCTCAATGCATGAAATCCCTCCATAATAGTCAACTACACTGGAAATAATGACAACGCAAATAACAGTAACATGTCACAATGGGTTGAGATGTTGCATAAACTGCAAGTATTTATTGTATTATTATTATAATATTAGACAAAGTGGGCAGGTTACATGGTTGCTTGAAAAATATACACTCAAAAGGAAATGTTAGTAAAAGAAACATAGATTTTTTGGGGGCACCTAGTTATCATGACATTTTATTTTCAAATTAAAACGTAGTAGTGAAAATAGGCTTCCTTTGTATCAATTTCTTCCAAGTAATACAAACATTTTTCTACCGGTGTAAACATAACCTATGTATGTATTTATAATTCATAAAAATTTCCTTTCAAAACCAGTAGTTGTTTTTAAGAAATTGTATGACAACATACCATAAGAGAAGAATAAAAATGAAAATGCCCATAAATTGTATTGAAAAAAAGTTACTTTAAGATGCGTTTCGTACGTATCAGCATTGATAACCCAACACTAGTGTTGGGTGTGATTTTTTTTTTATTTTTGAATACGTAATAAAACTATAAAAACTAATAACATTGTTGTTCACGTGACCTATTTTAAAATGCGAACACCATTTGAGTGTGGAGGCAATGCAACCAACCAAACGATCGAACGGCCCTTGTCATTATTCATGCAAGCACAATGATAAATTCCAAACATGTTGCCACAAACAAATAAAGGAACAACATGACATTTGCATACGAGTCTTTTTGTCTAATGACTGGCTGGATGCAACTCCAAACGAAACTCCAAAAGAAAGAAAAAAACTCTCATGTAAAGCAAGAAATGCATACAAAAGTAAAAGACTTTTTAACAAGCCTCGTATCGTTAAAATTCTAAAAGTGTTGTTTGTATTGTTTTATTCTCTTTTTTTTTCTTCAATTTCATTCCTTCTGCTCATCCATTTTTTCAAGACAAATTCTATTGATTTGGATATGGATTTCCAGGAATTCTTTGATGCCATTAATGTTAGTTTTCTTTCAAATCATGTTGATGTCTTAAACAATGTAAAGAAAACATTTAAAATGTTAAGGAATATTTCGTTAACATACAAACACTTTTGGTTTATTAAAATGTAAGGCGGTATTGAGTGTTAAAACAGGTACTGCTTTGTATTTTGTTAGAATTTAAAAGTAAAGCAACTTTGTTTTACAAGAATATTAAATAGAATACAGGGTGTTTTTGTTAGACGTTTTCATTTTTGAGCAGGCAAATCTATTTGGTTTTCAATCAGTTTAAAAGAATACATTGTGGAAAGAATATGACAGCACTATATACAAAAGTATTTTCGAAAGAAAGCCAAGGGAAATCCTTGATACAATCTTGTTGTCCTGATGAAACTCAGAATGCTGTTCGATTTCAGTAAGAAACACTTCCTCACTAGTTCTTGAAAACGTTCTACGTGTTTCCTTTTGAAATTCTTTAATGATACGCGAGTTCGTATTATGTATTCTGATGACTTCTTCCCCTCCTAACAAAGTGCTTATGATGAGCTTGAAGCATTTGCTATTCCAACTCAAGTATTCTTTGACAAGGTAACTTATGATTCTTAGACTGGATTACCTGATGGCTTTCATTACCTAACAAAGGTTTTAATTGTCTCTAAAATTAAGAAGAGATTTCGCTTCTCAGTATCTTCCTATAACCTTCCAAGCAACTTCTACTGTCTCAAAAAGTTTCTGAGCTGATTAGTGCTGTGGAAAACACTCTCACAGTCAGTTACTTGCTGCGACCCCTGCATTTCCACTTGAAAAAGCATAGATTGAAAATAGATTCCACTTCTCATTATCTTCCTAGACCTTTTCAAACAACTCTTAAAAGCTCATAGTCAATTGCTTGCTAAGACCCGTGAATTTCCACTTGATAAAGTATGGCCAGCCAGTGCCGTACTAATTTTGAATCATACTCATATGAACTGAAGCTTCAAATGGCAGCCGGACAGCCAGATAGTACTTCTAAACGCTGTCGCTTATAGCTTCCATCAAAATTGAAATACGCCAACTCCGGAAAACTCCATTTTGAACCCGAAAACCAATGCTCCGGTATCATAACTAGTCTTTGATCCAAACGTATACCGAAGAATGGTTCCCTTTTAAAATGCTGTTTAGCTTCATATGTCATTGGAGTCTAGTAGGGAGTGTGTTGGCATATTAAACGAAAGCCCCTGGTTCAAATCCGAGCTTGGATACCTTAAACTAAACGAAATATGAAAAACATTGCTTTTGGCAAAAACTTTGAGCGTAAGTTCCACACACTCAGGTATAAAATTAACACACACAACATGAGTAGTTGTAGAAGCCAGGTTCTGATTCTGACTAAATGGTTGCAATGGCCAATTGTGGAAGTAGTGTATCCTCAGCACAATACCATTCATTTCCATTACACAGTACCAGAACAAAGGTCTTTCTTTAAGCATATAATCTGCTGGTTCTGACTAGTAGACATTTAAGGAAGGAGGTAGTAGCTACTCGATCTGTTATACCACGATGTCCTCTAACAAATCAGATAATTTAACAATCTGCCTCAATTCTAACAATAACTTCTATGGCTCTGGTCATGTCAGCCAATGAATCCCATCATATAACAGCCATAGGATATATGTGAACTACCCCAACTATACTATCACATATCAGCCCCTTCACCACATCCAAATAGATCTGACTTGGTTTCATTGAACCCAAAGGCTACAATGCAGCATCGAATGCAACATTTTTGGGTTAAAAGAGTTATTTTTAAGAGCATTTAAATGCAAATCATTAGAGCTTGCTTAGCCATTCTTGAAATGTCCTTCATTGCCTTCGTTTTCTGTAATGCCGATTCACCCATGAGTTGAATATTCTTTCACTTGCTTACCCATTCTTGAAATGTCCTCCATTGCCTTCGTTTTCTGTAGTGCCGTTTCACCCATGAGTTGAATAGTCTTTCGCTTGCTTAGCCATTCTTGAAATGTCCTCCATTGCCTTCGTTTTCTGTAATACCGTTTCACCCAGGAGTCGAATATTCTTTCGTTAGCGTAGTTATCTCCTTCTCATAAATGGTGTTTACTGTGCTATTCCCGGATTTAATTTTAAATACCCAACTTATAAACTCATGTCTCCTTTGAATGACAACAACAAATGGTCCTTCTAAATATTGCCTGTTGTTGTTAGAATTACGTTGTTCGCTTAGGCTTGGTAGTTATTGCCCTGCTTAAACAATATCATCGATCATATGAATCACTGAACATACGCTTTCATTTTAATTTCTTACAAAATATTTCAAAGTCAATTCAAATACCATCAAAGAAGACACTCCTTTCCTTACAATACAAAAAAACTATTCAAGAATTTCTAATATAAGCTGGTATTTGTTGTGAAATCTTTTATTTGACCGCTTAAGTTCTTTGTTTTTTTTTCATTTTAAATTGTTTTTACAACTTGTATTACATGGCTGAAGACTTTATTCAGGTCTTTTTCAATTCGTTTTTTTTTTGTTTTTTGTTTCGAACATGTCAAGTATTTATTGTCTTATGATTTAATTTTCTATTCTTGACTTGATTACTAATTGATTTAACATGAATCGGCATAAATTAATGTGAGCACATATGTGTGCTGTGATTCATTTAACTGACGCTGCCTGCCAATAGCCCAGTAAGTAAATCTTGTACGTCTTCTACCTTCAGGCATTGTGATCAAAAGCAACAAAAAACTTCATTGAATTCTGTTTGGTTTGCTTGCCATACCATACACTGTGTGATGCATATTTTTACTTTGTGCCACATACTTACTACTCTCATGGTATTGAGTTGTTGCCCCATGTGTCTGCCTCATTGTTTACACACTCAAATGATTTGAAATGAAAATCACCTAATGAGTTACACAGCATGTCGAATCCAAATTGATGTGCTTTTATGGTCGTCGTCGTACTTGACGGTATTTTTCGTTTGACTATGAAAACAAAAACAAAAAAAAATTAAAGAACTGAACAGAACAGAACAGAAGATGGAAAACTTCCATGTCGTAGAGAGAGCTCTTCTACGTTTCCATAGGCTTAGCCTATGCTATGTTATAGAAAAACTTTATGTAGAGTTCTTGTGGTGAAAAGTGTCGTTTGTTGAATTTTAAATTAATTTAATTATGTTATCATTAATATTATTAACCTATACATGTGCTAGTTAAACAATATTGGAAACTTTTTCAATTTTTTTTTTCATTCGCTTCAATTTTATTCTGTTTAATGAAACCCACAATTCGTTTGTTGCTTTGAATAAATTTTGTTTTTGGTTTTCTGTTATTGAAATTCAAACATGATTTTCTAATTAATAAATTTGTTCTGCTTGAATGCAATTAGAATAAAGAAATTATTAGAGAATCTGAGTAGATTAAATGCTTTACAAATTTGTTGAACGTGGGTGTCAGTTGGTTAAGTGGAAAGTTGTTAAGACTATTGAAGACAGACAGTCATTAAAAATTATAAAGAAATTTGTTATCCAATAAAAAAACAACAAAAAAAAAAACATGTCAAGCTAATAATAAAATTAAGTGTCTACAATTTAATTGCTCAGAGGCATCTAAGCTTACATTTAAAAACTTTTTTTAATTAGCTCACCTATAAAAAAAGGTGTAATTAACTAATTATTAACATATTTGAGCGTCTCGACTAAGTTGAAATAATGTCCGTGACATAGTGCAAACGGTATGAACTTGGCGTCTGATTGACTGCTTCAAAACGTGTAATTATTTGCTTTACAAACTTGTCTCTGTGGTCTAGTTTTCTGGAAACAAGTCCAGTAACAAAGTTCTTAATTATCGCATACTTGTATAGGGTGGGCGATTTAAATGTTTAAATTTAAAAATGCAATGAAACCAAAACAACTTGAAATTTTGCCAAAAAAAATTGTTTTTATTGTGAAGTACAATTGTTTCGCTTAGAAATGAAATATTTTTCATTCATATGGCTGCCCAGCTGATAGCCTCTCTGTACCTTATTCGATTGAACTAATTTTCATGCACTTTTTCAAGTGTTTAAGGTCGTATCTTGGCAATGGCATCACGAATGTTGGGTTTCAAGCTCGCAATTGTATCTAGTTTGTCGGCATAACACTTTTCTTTAATGGCGCTCTACAGAAAATAGTCCAACGGGGTCAAATTGCAGCTTCTTGCAGGCCAATTGGCCGTTATGGTGACCATTAAACGTTTGACACAATAAATCGATTGTGGCATTAGATGTGTGGCTAGTTACAACATCCTATTGAAACCAAACATCGTTCATATCAATCCCATGAAGATGGGGTATAAAAAATGTACTATCATGGTGACGATAATGGTTGCACCATTATCATTTTCAAAGGAATATTCTCCAATGATGCATACGTTCTCAAAGCCGCACCAAACAGTCGTTTGTTATGGGTGCATTGGCTTGTGTGAGACCACATGTGGGCTTTCTGAGCTCGAAATATTACAATTTTGCTTATTAACATACCCACAAACATGAAAATGATTATTTTCCTTGGCAAAATGGATGTGCAGTTCCTCGTTGACCCAAATTTCCAATAAATCCCAAAGTTGCCCACGCGTAAATTGATTCATTACGTTCAGTGGAGATAATCTACGAAATTTTTTTGACGGAATAGAGTAGAGTGACGTAAGTATTGTCTGATTTGAAGTAACCGATTGCATAAATTTAAAGCTTTAGATGACCCGCCTCTTATTATTACAGCCCTCTTGGTCATTACAGCCCTTTAGTCAGGATTACAACTTAGTTTCTCACACCACCCTTGTTACATACATACAGAACTGGTCATTGCAACCCATTAGTCAGGATTACGACCTAGCTTTTCACACTGCTTAGGCGTGTGTGTTAATTTAATGCTTGAGTGGCGGGACCTACAGTTTGTCTACGAACGAACGACAGATTGTTTGAGAAACTTTTCATGGCAATTATATTTGTTCTCAGAATTTTTTCCAGAAATCTGTTGAGAGGAAGTTGCCGCAGCAATACCAGAAATTTCATCCAAGAGCGACGGGACTCAAAAGTTAATGTTGACTCCGATAGATAAATTTTTTGAGAAACTTTTCATGGCAATTCTATTCACTCTTAGAGTTTCTGTTCGAAAACTACTTTGAGCAATCTCAACTGCTTTCAGAAGTAAACAAAACTGTTTCTTAATGGGGGTAGAGCCTATATTTTTAGAGAAATAGGACAGTTAATAACAAGCTTAATATATATTTTTGTCATTAAAAACTCGAATGAGAAAAAATTGTGTCATACAGAGGAGACAAATAAACATTTTCGATCACTTAAGCTAACAAATTTAAATTTTCAAACGTGTATGTAGACCATTAAATCGAAGAACTATTTTCATAATTAAACTGAAGTAAACACAAAATCGTTTTACGTGCTGTAGTGAAACAAAAAAAAAAACAAAAAAGTTTCAATATTTTGTAGGCAGACAAATTATGTGAATACGAGACGAAAATATTTTTCAACAGAAAATTATTTTTAACCCAGAATTTTAATTAATTTTGAGAAACAAAAAAAAAAGAAGAAAATTATCTGCTATTGGTAGCAATGGAACCCAGACAATTAATATGCAAAAATCTCAATTGAAAGACGTATAGTAGTAGTATATGGTAACGACACAATAATTTACATCCATCAATTAAAAAATAAATCCAACGAATATAAACTTTAAAAATATCTTTTCATGGAATGAATGGATTGCGTGTGTCGCTCATTCAAATCAAGCAAAAAAAAAAAAAAAAAGATTTCAAGAGCACAACAATACAAACCAAATAATAAAAAAAAAAAATTCGTTTAATTCCAGTTTAAATGCCTATTTAACGCCTTTTAACTTTTTCGTTTGTAATCCATGAGGAAGGCAAACAAAAACTAGATAAACACGCAATGCTTTGCAACAATCTTCAGTTCAGCCGTAAAGAAATTGTCATTTAATAATAAAAACAACAGCCACAATGGCAAACAGGCAGTCAACCAACTCTTTACTTGGCCTATAAATATAAAAATGCTTGAGTTAAATGAAAAATATTAAAAAAAAAAAAAAGAAAATTCAGTTTTTTTGTAACAACAAAATGTTGTTGGTTGCATGTGTCACTTGGTGGATGTAGTGTGGCTGTTTTGAGTAAGACAACGGCAGATACGCACGTGAAATTATTTAACACTCACACTTTCTGTATGTGTGTGTTTGCCTCAAAGATACAAGTGTAACACGCAACATGCACTGCATGCAGCAACAGCAGCAGCAATCCTGTCTCAGGCTACCAGTGACATGTGAACAGAGCTGTAGAAATGACATAAAATATTGGATTTTTTATTATCTCTACAGTAGTATTTCAAAAGACGGCTTATTTTGCATACGAGCGTCACAGTGAATGACTGACAAATGGAAACCCACCCCATTAGTGAAGGTCACCTGCTGGACCAACTGTCAGTTAGTTGCGTTCCCATTTATTTCTATTTTTTTTTGTGTCTCAAAGAGAAGCAATGCTATTGCTGTTAAAACATTTAAAGCATCATCCGTTTATACCGTGTCATCTGGTATTTAATATTTGTTTGGTTATAAAAACTGTTTGGTGGTTAGTTTTTCTAGGCAATGTAACTGGAAGTCAGTTGTCTTTCAAATCTTTTATTTAGAAAGTGTTATGTTACCCATGGGATCAATTCAAAAAGAATTTA
>QOCX01000477.1:75482-92804 GCA_005959815.1 Sarcophaga bullata
TTGTTGTTGTTGTTGTTGTTATTGTGATTTAATGTTTTCAAAGCAGATTAATGAGTATTTCAAATATGGTTGTTTGTATGTACAAGTTTGTATGTCCATCTGTTTGTATGTATGTATGTACACAAGTACGTTTTGTATTCACGCTTAAATTTTGTAAATAAATTCTGATTATAAATCATTAGCATTTGACCGATTGTGGCATTATATTCGACCCTTTAATAGCGTTAATGAAATTCAATAGGATAAGTTCCGGTGGTCATTGGTTATATTTTTTCATAATTAAACAATAAATTTTAAATTTATAATAAATTTTCGTTTATAAATTGTCAATTTCCTTTGCAGAATATTATTTTTTTATTTTTATTTTAATTTCATTTGGAATTTAAAAAAAAACCAATTGAAATTAAAAAAGGCAACTTTTCCAGCTTTAAGGCATGTTTACAGTAGTCATAATAGATCTTTTAGGCAAAGAATTGCTGTGATGATAGAGAAAATAGAACAGACTGAGAGTGCATCACCTCCGGTCTATACTTACTAACAAAAATACCGCTTCTGTTACAGTAAGTGTGGTAGATGGTCCGAATTGCTTGCTTCTACGACTTTCCCAGCAAAGGACCATATCTTGCGACATATAAAGACGTATTTTGTATTTGGATTTGCAACTTAACTTACATACATATGTACAGAATTAGATATTACAACCCTTCGGGAAGGATCACGACCCAGCTTCACATATCACTTATCTTTGTTTGTTAACCTGCAGTTTAACCCTTTGCTTCCGAACCATTTTTTAATATGTGTACTAAGCTACCCGACAGTAATTTTAATAAAAAATTGTTTCGATTTTGCCTATCAGTATTTTCACTTAAGTTAGGTTAGGTTAGAGTGGTAGCTTTGATACTAAAAGCTCACTTGGTCATGCATATTATCACGTTGTAATGCCACAGGCAAAAGCAGTCTCTGTACTGACCGAGTTTCTCCAAACCAGGGAGGAAGAAGTTGCAATCACTGCATATTTAAAGCACGACTACCTCACGCTTGAAAACCAGCCCAAAAGCTTGATAAACGAAGCTATATCCTTGACATCAATGGACGATAGCTTCGTCAGGATGACAAGAATTGGAGAGCCAAATAACCTATATCTGTTCCTCGCAAGAGATGTTCATTGGCAAAGAAAGTAGATAACAGTCTCCTCTTCCTTAGCGAATCTGCACCCACTGCAGAAGTCTTTAAATTGGAGCTGCATGTCTTCCCATAACACAATGCCCTGTAACCATGGCCACTGTGATCCAGATGACGTTACGACAAGTGACTGGTTGGTGCGCCTTCTATCCATTGAGGGCCAAGTGAACCTAGCAGTGGAGAGCAGGACTTCTCATTGAACCAGGATAGGTAGTCGTCTCGAAAGAATTTACGCGTGATGGCCAGGTTGAAAAACAGTAAAGTGAAGAGGATTCCGGAAGAAGGAGCACCAAATATTTTTCTACGATTTTACATGTTCAGACTGAGGGATCTAAGTACAAACCATCTGATATATCTGATATGGCGCTCTCATTAGCAGTTCGGGTACAAAGGGTTAAAGTCATATTTTTGAGAAAGTTTTCATGGCAATTTTATTTACACGCAAAATTTTTTTCAGAAAAGATACTGAGAGGAAGTATGCGAAAAAATATTTTTTCATATATCGGTTCTGGGGTTTGAAAGGCGTGGCTTCACGTCTAATAAGCCAACAAACTGCCTACTACTGATTATTACAATCCCATAGTCGGTATAAAAACATAGCTTCTAACAACATTCATGTTGTATGTGTTTAGTTTAATCATGAGTGGTTTGATTTGTTCCTTAATGTGGATTTCGAACATTTTATTAGAGTTGTTTAAGCCAGGGGTTGAATCGGACTATATACTAGACTAGGGCACCAACAATTTAATTCAGATGTTAAATATGTGTAGATTGCTGTCTAACTGTTCAATTGAGTCTATCCGGCATTAGTAAATCATTTACAGAAGGCCTTTATGTGGCATGTGTTATCGAAACTATGCACAATAGTTGTAGTTCGAATCGAACACATCCTTTCTTGGTCGTTTGCCTTGCTAATGGAAGAATACCGTATTTGGATGTGATCATAGATTATTTCTTTACAAATCTTTGCTGTCTTTAACAAGGTATCTCACAGTTTGTAAAATAATTACGTATTATTGGTGTTTAAAGTAAGTTTTTCAGGTGATACATGCATCGGCACACGAATTGTGGTTGTATTGTCTTATATTTTCTAAAGGAGCATGTTGTCTTTATGGGTTTAAACATTTTATTAAAGCCGATAAAAAAATGTTTATAACTCTTGTTAAAGAAAACACTTCTTTAAAAAAAAAAAAAAAAAATAAACTTGTTAAATAATTTATGGTTGTTAATAAACTTAAAACATGTTAATGCTAATTTATATAGACTAAATCATTATTTATGTATGTACATACATATGTATGTATGTAGAACAAAAAAAACAAAGTTATTGTTTCCATTCATTCATCCATTAAGTAATATTTTTATTATACCAGGCCATAAAGAATTTAATTGGAGAATTTATAATTTTTGACTTTTATTTCCAACACATTTAAGTGTCTTTAGGTCTTTGTGTATGTGTGTGTTAAATATATGAGAACAATAAGTGTATCATAAATGTCATAAACTTAATGAAGGTGTTTTAAACAAAAAAATCTTATAATACAAGGAAATTGTTATCGTATGCAAAGAAAGAAAAGAAAAGAAAAAAAAACGCACAAAAACATTATTTACTTGGGTATTATGAAAGTAAATAAAAAAATGTTATATTCACAGACACAATACATAATATTTTCAAAAGAAATGATTTATGAATACACATGTCAAGTTGGTGACATAAATGTCAGTTAAATATTGTAATTTTCAACATCATTTATCAACATTTAAAATAATTAGCAATGTAATGTTTTATTAAGTAAAAAAGAAAGACAAACAATAAAAAAAAAACAAAAACAACAATAACTACAATATAAGAAATAATTTGAATGACCACATTACTTTCATTGACATTGAAACGAAATATATTTCAAGAGTTTAAAATGAAAAGTTTAAAGTTCAATAAAGAAAAATTTTTTAAAAATCAATAGAAAATTTTTAAAATATTCAATAAAATTAATTTCATTTGAATTAAATTAAATTTCTCTGCAAATAACAATTGCAGAGAAATAAAAGAATAAATTCATGATGAACCACTTTTACTCCATACTCAATCAACACTCATTATTTTGAATGCATGCCGGGCATCCTATTTCTAAGTATTTTATTTAACGGTTTGCAATTTGATTTATTAGACGTGAGGCTTCGGTTCAAACCTCATGTCAAACATCTCCAATAAAACGAAATTTGAAAGAAATATTTCCTCAGCAAGTTCTTTTCAATAGATTTCTGATGAAAACTTTCGAGAGTAAATAAAAATTACCATGAAAAGTTGCTCAAAATTCTGTCGTTCAGTGTCGGCTTTAAACTATAGTTCTCGCCATTCGTGGATAAAATTAACACACACAACATAAGTGCAGTTGTAATCGTGGCTAAAGGGTTATAATGACCCTTTAAGTCGGGTAGAGCAAGCGGTAATGAAAGACTCATAGTTTAGCGAGCAATTAATATAAGATTGTTCCTCGATACCACGTGTCCTCTATGCTCTACAAAATGTACTTCGTGTGGACAAACGTGTAGTCTTTCATGTACAGAGAAAGTTAATAACAATGTATGTGGGCCTTTTAAAGCAGCATTAAAGCTGCCATTGGTGAAAAATCGCAATTGCAATTCAAGGATGGTCCAACTACAGTGTGGTTTTGTATACCATTCCAATGGCCAAGATCACAAAAGAAATAATATCTCAACTCTATATCCGCTTAGGTGTTTCAGATATGAACAGATTCTTGAACAATTTACTCTTTTATATACTTCAGGCAGCTCTTGCATATGTGGTTTTCAGAAAGTACCAGGGACCTGTGACTCTTCGGCGAGTATTGCTTTATTTGGTCTTGGAATTTCGTAGCTCCGTTGTAATCCTGTGTGCTCAATAAGAATTAATTGATTCTGAAGATATTGAGGGTAGAAGCAGATACATCGTTAGTACACCTCTAGCATATTCATCCGACAAGCCACTTGCATGAAAATCTTAAGCCCCGTTGTATACAAACTTGCCTTACTCCTACTGTATACAGTTGATCAGAATACTAAAATGGATTTTTTTTGGCATTTATTAAATGTAATCACCCTGTAAAATGAAATAAATTTCCGATTTTGCTTTCATTTCGATACCCCAAACAATACTTTTATGAGATTGTGTTGTTATTTATTTGAAAAACAATATCATCAGCTTGTTATTGTACATACAATAATACTTTTAAGAGTTAAGAGTATGAATTATTTATTTTTATTTTTATTTTTTGTTTTTTGCTTTTAATAGTTTCTGTGTAAATGCACAATTAAATGTTGTAATGTGTGGTGTGGTCATAATCTAGAATTCTATCGTAAAATATTTGGCATCATATTTTACGTATTGCAGCCGCAACTAAAGTCGAAAATAAATGAAATTTCTCAGAGCTAAAGATCGTTTTGCCTGAGTTTTTATTTTTTTAATGTTTATTTTTCGTTTTACTTCTTCAGTAAATGTGCTCATTTTACACTTTTATTTTAAGTATCATTGGCTGTTTTGCCACACTTGAGAGCGTCTTTTTTTGTGTTTCTTTTTGTTTTTTTTTTCTGTTTTAAAAAAAGCATAAAATAAACGAATTAAGCAAAAAAAAAGCGTATTAAAAATTTCCGGCTTGTTTGTGGTTGCTATTCGCTTCATAAAAAATTTATTTAGAAATTTTGAACCTGATGCCAGTGAAAACATGATGCCACTGAGTTTGTTGCCTGGCTGCCTAACTGCCTAACTGCCTGCCTGCCTCCAGATCACTTGTAACCAGAAGTGTAATAAAAAGGTTTAATCTCACTATAAAAACAAAAAGAAAATAAACTAAAAATAAAATTTAATTATTCATAAATTCAGATGATGCACAATTGGAAGTTGCGTATTTAAAAAAAACAGAAAAAAAATGATTTTGTGAGGCATAAAGACCTCAACGTGAAAAATTTTAGTTAAGAATGCATTGCAAACAGGCAAAATGACCTGTAAATAATGAAACCAAAGAATCTCCATATATACACACATACAGTGAGCGTCAAAAGCAACTGTACACTATGTATAAAAATACCACTTAAGGAGTGTACCCGAAAAAATTTCAAAATATTTCAAAATTTTTTTTGTTTTTCCTTTTGTTTCAAACAATTTTTAATATAAAAATAACGGTAATTTATTAACGTATATTTTTCATTCAATGTACATATTCTTTTGTCGCTCACTGTATATTTAATTAATTCCTTTATTTACTTTATAAATAAAGATCAGCCACATGACATGCTATTGTCAATCTAATGAAACCCTATACACTCAAGGGAAACTAAGCATCGAATTCAATAATTTCATCAAATTTCAATTGTTATCATCGATTTCAACTAATCAATGCATGATTAATCTCTAAAACATGATGCTAAATTGTATACAACATGCTTGTGTAACAAGAATCTAGAAACTAGAAAATTACTTTTTACCCAGCAAACAAGAGGGTTGAATGCAAAACTCTCTCATTCGTGTTGTTACAGTGTTGCACTGTTTGCCAAAGTGATAAAAATCATAAGGATTAGAAATGCGTTCTTTTTTTGTTTTTTACAAAATTTTACACTTCAAAAGAAATGTCATTGAAATGGGGGGTGGGTTAAATAGAGTGAAAGTTTTTTTGTTAAATTTAATTTGTTGGTTTAGAGCAAAAGTAATTTCGTATAATCAGAATATAAAACTTCTAGAATCCTCAGCAGCATCTTTAACTGTCTAATTTCATTCAATACAAATCAGATGATATAGTTTCAAGTCATCAAACACTTGTTTGATATTGTCCTAATGCAACAAAAATATCTCGCCTGTTGATATCTCTTTATTGATGCTCCACTTTATAACAGCTCATAATGATCCATCCCACCTATTTAGTGTTTGTGTTATCAGCTAGTGTTATCGAATACTTTTTTCAAAGTTTCAGCCTCCCTTCGAAGATGATAATCAAACTACTTGACGCTTGAAGCTACTTGTGGCGAGCCTTAATTAAAATTTATTCAAACTGCTCCCCAAGTTGCAAGTTTTTATACAATAAAATCAGCTAATCGGAGTAAAGCTTTGTTGTTGATTTTGATTAAGCTTTGTTGATTAAGCTTTGTTTCAAATCCTATGCTAAAAGCGAATGTCGTTACAAAAGAAATTTTTTCCATAGATAAAGCAGGGCAAGTACTCTTTAACGACTCTATCAGAGTCATTGTAAGACTAACTATGCGTACAGAAAAATAAGGAAAGCCTACATAAAAATTGCAAAGAAAGTTTAAAATATCTTCTAATAGCTGATGGACATTAAATTAATAGAATAGGAAAGCAAAGACGGAGGACCTTCTTTAAGGAAGAGCTCCCATTACGGCCAGCATTTCTAGCCACAATAAATTCTACCCAGTGATCAAACATTGCCTAGAGAAAACCAACCCGAGTTCAAAATAAATCTTGCTATTGCAGTAATTTTTATATTAGAGAGCTTGGTCTAGCTTGTCAGAAAGTGAGAGGTCATTAGCCTTCATCTCACTTTCATCTGACAAGCATAGAACGCTGACACATGAAGTGAAAGACAGTCTTTGTCTTGTCTCCTTTGACGCATAGCTTTTGCAGAAATCATATGCCGAAATCCCGAGACTTTCGGAATGCCTAACATGAGGACAGTAGCCTGTAAGGGAAGCTGAGGCCGATGGTTGGCCATACGATTTAAAGAGAAAATAGATACGCTCTCTTTCTGTTCCAGCATAGGCTAGCAATATTGCACGTATTGAGATTGAGCTTACCTATAATAAGTGTAGATAATATCCAAGTTAATTAAAGAAATTGGAATACGTATGCCCTGTAACACATCAGAGATTGCAAGCAAGGGCAGCCCTTCAGCAATAGAATTTCCAGCGATAATCGTATGTTCCAAAACTACAACACAAGAGTTACATTTCAATGATCAAAAATTTCTTCTAGAAATCCACGTCATTTGTAAATAACGATGGATGTTGAAATTAAGTTCGGTAATGGTGAAGTAATGGCCACCCACTTATGTTGTGTGTGTTAATTTTATACATGAGTGGCGGGACTTACAATTTAAAGTCGACTCCGAACGATAGATTTTTGAGAAAACTTTTCATGGCAAATTTTATTTACTCTCAGAATTTTTGAAAGAAATCTGCTGAGAGGCAGAGGCCGAAGAAATTATTTTACATATTTCGTTTTGTAGTTGTCGCCGTAGTCTAGTAGGTAGTGTGTTGGCTTATTAGACGAAAGGCCAGGGTTCGAATCCCCGGTCAGACATCAAAAACGAAATATGAAGAAAATATTTCTTCGGCGGCTTCCTTTCAGCAGATTTCTGGCAAAAACTCTGAGAGGAAATAAAATTGCCATGAAAAGTTTCTCAAAAAAATCTGTCGTTCGGAGTCGACTTTAAACTGTAGGTCCAGCCATACATGTATAAAATTAACACACACAACATAAGTGGTGTGAGAAGCTAGGCCGTAATCATGACTGAAGGGTTGTAATGGCCAATTATGTATGTATTTCGTTTTGTTTGAGATGTCTGACGTGAGGTTTGAACCATGGCCTCATGTCTAATAAGCCAATACACAACATACCAGACTACTGTGGCTTCGTTAGAATTACGTAAATATTGTATTGAGAGTAAATAGCTTTTTCCCTTACCCAACAATAGAGTCTCTATAACAAATAGTATATCGTAGTCTTAGTATCATAGTATTTTAAAATAATTTTTTTAGAATGAAATTTTGTTTGCAAAAAAAAAAAAAAAAAAAAATCCGAGTGTATTAATAAGTATGTGTGTAGTAAACGAAGCATAAAGTTATCTTATATTGTATACAGCAGAGCATAATTTAGCTCATGATGCATCATCTTTCATGTCACGCGTTCTAAGCGTGCAAAAGTGAAATAACTTTTATTCATGTTCACATAACAGTTACCTATCCATACATGCAGTCAACAGCTTACTTACATACTCCATCCACTATATGCTGTACTAATACCACTTATATTCCATGAATGAAATGAAATCGTATAAAATAAAAATATTTTGTAAGAGAGAAAAACGAATCTCTCGCATCTCATTGAGTAGAGAAGTGTGTTTCAACTCGTATTGCAATAAACATTTAGACGAAGCACAAACGTAATGCACGTGAGGTATTTTCCACACGGCAGAGACTCATAGGTTTAAAGCGGAAACGGAAAACACTCATACAGCAAATGCTTTACTGTTGTACTATACAATGGCACAACCTTTTTGGAAAGTATACGTAATGTTGTGTTACATTTTATATTTTCATCTTAATTTTCTAATAGAAAAACCCCTAACAGTTATTGTTATCTCCTGCTTTTATGAAAGCATTGTTCTTTGTGTGTGTGTGTATGTGTAAATGTGGCTCTGTGTGAATTTTAAAATTTCAAGGGTGTTTTATTTTGGCTTTTCCGATTCCTTTTATAACGAAAATGTTAACAATCACACGGAATCTTTAGCCTTACAGGCTACACTCGTTTGCTTAATGCTTTACAGGGTAATTTCACTGTCCTTGCTTTAGTTTTGCTAATCTTTAATCATTTATTTTTGTTTCGTTTTCCTTTTTGTTTCCATAAACAATGGCCTGGTCTTGTGTTACTTAAGTCCCTAATTATATGGTTTCCTATTGATACTTTGATATTGTTGGGCTTTCTATTTTACGATTTCAATCAGTTTTTTTTTTTTTTTTTTGATGGCCAAATTTGATTAGAAATATGGAAAGTAATTTTCAAAATCTTCTAAAGATTTCGTTTTTCAAAAACGGGGGGGTAGGAGAATTTTTCAAAATTATTTCACAGTTTTAGGTCTTCATTTTATATTCTGTGATGCTTGAAATTAGAAAAAGTTTTTTTTTGCTAAAGTATTTTAAGTAGAGCTAATCAATACAGCGGCCTGATTTATTTTAAAATGCTTAAGTTTTTAAGTGGCTAATCAACGTCTTATTTTAAAAAGGCTTGAAAAAAAGTTGTAATGAATAGAATACAGTACCGATGAATAAAATAAAGGCGAAATCAATTGTTATATCAATGGAAACCTAATAACCTTATACTGAATACAGTCACTGTGAAACAGCTTAAAACACTGTTTGAGAATTTCCATTAAGTACCACCACAAAACAATTTGATTGGAAACATTCAATCAATGCAATCAAGCATTTCGACAACAGAATTCATTCATTCATTCATTCATTCATTCATTCATCTACTTAACAACAATACATCAACGTATTACAAATTATATGCTCCCTGGCAAGACAAGAAACCACCACCACCACCACCACCAAAGCAGAGAAATTTTAAACTTTTTTTTTTTTTTTTTTTTGAAAAATATGCGTAAAATTTGTGCTTATGGAAGTGATTCCTTCATCAATTTCTCCGTTCCTATGTATTGTTTTGGCAACGAGTATTGCTTTTTATGGTTGTTCTGTAAAATCATTAAAATAAACGAGTTGCAACCCTTTTGTTATTGCAAAAACAAGTAAAAAATAAAACTTAAAACGCTGATTTTGTAGATTGTTAAAGAATTTGATTTGATAACAAAAAAATACCGCCAAGTTATTGAACTGGCAATAAACAAAAGTACTCAAGAAATATGTTCGTATAACGAGCTACAATAACTATGGGAGTCATTGGTATAAAATACTTTGCTACTCTCATCACTGATAGAAAAAATTTTCCAAGGAAAAGAATTTTCTCAAAAGGTTTCTTTTACTATGTAAGGCATGCAAATCTATTTACAGGAATCTAGGAAATTGAAAGCCTTATTTGAAGAGTAGATATTTAAGTGCTTGAAATACAAATAAAACTTGATCTCCGGGTCAAAACATTTCTTCATAAGTGGTATTATATCTCAAGTCCCTTATGGCAATACTCAACAGATCGTGGATGGTAGATATTTTCTTGTTTTTTTCCTACGGCATGTGACCAACAATTTATTTAACTTCGTTGTCTCTACAACTCTTAGAAGATGCTACAATGGTTCGATGAAGTCTTAATTTATTTCAGTCTTAAATTATTCCACGAAAAATTCTAATGCGATGTCAAGTATTCAATATTCCATAAAGACTGCGATTCTTAAGGCAGGTTTCTGAAGTAACCAGTGTTCAATATGTAGTCTCGAAGGTAGTCTGTTGGCTTATTAGGTGTGAGGTCGTGGTTCAAATTGGTATACCACATCCACGGGTAGGGTTTTGCAAAGAAAAAAAGCCGAAGATGATCGGTGAAAGCAGAAGCAGCAAGGATGATGAGAAATAATACATGCAGTCGATCTGTTGTCACCCTATGCATATTACACAAATATACATAACAACCTATCAGTCAGGATTACAACCCAATTTTTCGCAACACTTATGTTGTGTGTGTTAATTTTATGCATGAATAAAGTCGATTCCGAACGACAGATTTTTGAGAAACTTTTTAATGGCAATTTTATTTTTACTCAGAGATTTTACCATAAATTTGCTGAGAGCAATATACCATATTGCGGTTTGTTGGAGATGTCTGTATTAGCAAGCGCGGCTAATAAGCCTATTAGACTACGACGATTGCTAGTTATCTAGTTAATTACGCAATTAAACGTTTAAAATTTGCGTACAATTAGGAAGTTGAGTCTACATTTGATGGCCATTTTAAGAAGGTTCTTAAAACAGTGTAGACTAGCCTATGGTTATGACTATGATCATTACATCTACAACTTAACATAGTTTCCGGTGGTTAAGGAGGTTAATTATATCGCTTCAGACAGCTTACCTCACATAGACGTTATTATTGAAATGAAGAGAGCAAAACTGTAGAATAATTTGTGCTCAAATGTCCAAAAATAGACAAAAAATGGAAGCGTAGTTAGGGATTCTTTGGGTATCGTTGATGTAAAATGAAATTTAAGTGATGCTACTATCCGGGAAGAACTAGACTTGAATGGAAGAATTTAATAAATCAGTTCGCAATGCACTACTCTAACATGGTTTTAATTTCTTATTGTTTTTTCATTATTTACCCTTAAATTTTATTTAATTTGCTCTACACTCATTGCCTTTTTAACCGTACATTATTGTAAACACTTTAAAAATATTTTTTTATTATAATTTTTCGAATTTCGATTTCCTTAATACCCTTCAATAGCAAACCATTTTACGAATTCAGAAACATATTTTTTTCCTTTGCTATTGTGTTACCAAATAATAAAAAGAAAATAAAAGAAAAATTTTAAACTTTTATCGCCTTCAACTTAGTCGTCGTCGTCTTCGTTGTCTGCAGTTGTATGCCAGTGTTCATGACAAGTGCAGAAGTTTTTTCGGTACAAAACTAAGCATATTTTTCTTATTCGTAAGATTATGGTTTTAAAAGTAAATTCACATTGTGTTTTGCATGGATTTTTATTATTATTTTTTTTTAGTATTTGTTTCCTTTGCAAAAAAAAAGGAAAAGAGAAAGAATGGAAAGAATTTACAAAAACTTTTCTAAAGATTGCATTTCTATTTTGTACTCTACAATATACCTCATACGAGATAGTGAAAGTTTATTTGATGAGTTTACCATTCCAAAATACTTTGGCCTCCCCCCCCTGGTTAGCTCATCTGCCTGTTCATTATCCTGAATCCTCTCATTATCTGGTTTCCAGCATAGGATTATGAATGTTAGCTATGACGTATATAGTCGTCATTCATTTATTCATTCAGTATTAACATAAACTACGCCGCGATACTTATTCACGTCCTGTAAACTTACTAAGTGACCACTAATAAACATTTATTAGAGCCTTCTTCGACATCTTTAACGGCTGCTAAGAACCTGATATATTGTGATCCTCCAAAAACTTGCTTGTCGATTGATAAAGTGTCCTCATTTTTTTCTTAGTAAGAGCCAGACTAGATGTAGTGTATCCGATATCCTTAGTTGATCAGCATTAGCTGGTGCATTTCATTTTTATTTTCATTTTTATTTTCATATCCGACGCGTCGATTTTCTTACTTGTTATATACCATTTAAACATTAGTTTATGACACTTTATGAGCAACAACAACAACAACAAGAAAAAAGAAGAGAAGAGAAGAGAAAAGAAAAGGTTTAGCAAAGGAAGACAAAAATAAAAGCAACTCCTGCACATAAAAGTGTCAAAAAGTTTGTGGCATTTTATTGTTGTTTTATATGTCTTCCTTATACTGTCTTTAGTGTTTAAGTTCCTATCCTGTTGTTTACTTTCTTTTTATGATTTATCGATAACAACTTAAACCGGATAGAAACTAATTTTAAATGCATCATTTGGTTTATGGTGTTGCTTTCGATAATAAAAAAAATGAAATTTGATTCGATTGTGTTGAATAAAGCAGTTGAGTTATCAAATAAGAAGCAGGATATAGTGACAGACTGAATTAGTAAATAGGCTTGCAATCAAATATGAAAAGTTTTATAGAATTTAGAGATTATTGGCACATTAAGAGAAATATACAGTCAGGATTAAGAACTAGCTTCTCACACCACTTATGTTGTAGGTATTAATGAGTGGCAGAATTTAAAGGTTAAAGTCGACTCTGAATGACAAATTTTTACTCTTAAAGTCTTCGTCAGAAATATGCTGAGTTTTGTGTGAGATGTCTGACCTGGAATTTGAACCGTGGCCTTTCGTCTAATAAGCCAAAATACTACCTACTAAACTGCAGCCACTTCGAAGTCAAATATTCTGGTATTTATTCATGCAAATTTATGGATAAGCCGCAAATCGTAGTCTTTCTCAGAATGAAGTGTTAATTGATGGAGTTATCATTTCAAAGTTGATATTGTGTTCTTAGAGGGCAGGACGCTTCCTAAATCGATAATAGTGGAAGAAAGCTTTTAAATTTAAAAATTTTAAAATTTTGATAACAATTGCTTTCAGACGAGCCCTTTTCCAGCAGCCTTTAATCGAAGATGGTATTCCAGCTAAAATTGTGTGTGTCAACATTTAAATCTTAGCTGAATTCCTCTGTGATACTGAAAGCATGCCTTCATTGGAAGGCACTGAGAATTAAAGGAGTATTATCAGTGCTATGCACTGTAGTCTTATATATAGTGTGTTGACTTATTAGACGTGAGGCCTTGGATCAAACTCCAGGTCGGACATCAAAACGAAATACGATCAAATATTCCTTCAGCGACACCTCAACAAAAAACTCTGAGAATAAAATAAATTTGATTATGAAAAGTTTCTTAAAAACCTTTCGTTTAGAATCGAGTTTAAACTGTTGGTCTCGCCACTCGTGTATAAAACTTAAAACACACAACATAAATGTTGTGTAAAGTTAGGTCGTAATCCTGACCAATATGTACGTATGTATGTACGTATGTAAGCACTTGGGTACAGAACCCGATGTTCTTTATAATAAAAGTACAATCAAGAGGCCTGCTACTAATGCTGTTAATAAAGTATAGCTTGGGAAAGCATAGCCAGTGACCTCTAACCTGCTAACAAATGTTAAAAGCTTCAAGATATGTACCCACAAATCATGCCAGTGTTTGCATCATTGCAGTACTAGATCATCCAGTCTCATATATGGGCAGCCTTCTATCTAAATAACTTTAACTGAAGTCGTCGTAGTGTAGTAGGTAGTGTGTTAGCTTATTAGACAAGAGTTCATGATTTCGACTTCCTATCAACAGGAAAAAACTCTCAAAAGTTTCTCAAATCTGTCATTGGAACTCAAAATTAAAGAATAGGTCCTAGCACTAATGGATAAAATTAACTCGAACAGCATGAGTCAATGTGAGAGGCTCGGTTGAATCCTGACTAAAGGTTAAGGAAGTAATAATAATGATTGAGAGTACAAGGCTCACTTTCTATCACACTATTGGGATATTTTACGATTTCAACGTTAAACTCTAAAACAATGACTTCTGAAATTCAAATTATATTCGCATAAAGCTTAAGGATTTTATTTTTCGTAAGCGAATATCAATTGATTTCTTCATGATTTTTTTAATGACAAAAAAACCAACATTTTAACCTGTTCATTTAGCAGTATTTTATACCAAAAGAAAAAAAAATCCATCAACAAGTTTTATTATTTTTTTCTTCCTTTTTTTTTTTTGTCAATAATTTAAACAAAAAACTAATAAAAAACTTTTTAACTTCCCAGAAAAACCAACACATTTTTCGTTTGTTTTTTTTACGAAACAAATTTTTGTGACAAATTGCATAGGAAAAGTTCGCCACGGAAAAGTATTTTTTTTTTATTTTTTTATTTCGCAACTAACGCCTGTTTTTTTATACTAAAAATGACACTGTAACGCCACCATGGCCACTGCCGCAATACCACAAGAAAAAGATGAGAATGAAAATTAATGTAAAAGCATTACACTTCATCACCCATCCACCCACAGTGGACAGACTGTAACCCTAGCAAGATGATTGTCATCATCAGCATAGTATCATGGAAAACAGTAAGGCACACATACTGTATGCGTTTGAGTTTGGGAGGCCACGTGTACAACATTAGATTATGACTGGAGGTATTATTTAGACCATAAAACACACACACACACACACACTTACGCAGTATGAAGAATAAAACTAAAGTGTTATGGTGTAGTTGGATACATTATAACATAACATAAACTAGAACGCATTTATACACAATACTCCTTAAATAATCAACACTTATGGCACATGACCGAACGACCGACCATATCGGCGACCCATAGCCTTGCTTTAGGCTTGCTTAGTCTGATATCGCTCGCAACAAAGTTTGCAGCATAATTTCGCTTTTTGATTGTCTTCCTAATATTTGTGATGAAAATATTATGAAGTGAGTGTTTAATAATGAAAAATGGAAACGGAGACACCCTTTTTGCTTATGCTTGCAACTCGCCACAAAAAGGAAACAAAATCGAATGTTGTTTTTATCGCACGCGTCATTGTATAAATAAGAGTAAGTCGGACGTCTAAAAAAAAAGAAGAAAAAAATAAGAAAAATAGTGCAAAAATGCAATTGACTTGAACTAATTCTTAATGTTATCGCATCATAGCTAAAAAGAATAATAAACAGAATTGGTGGAAAGATGACAAATGATTTATACGTACAATACAGTGTGAACATAAGAAACTATCAACTTTTTAGTAGTGATGAGAATTTTTTCAAAAAGTACGGGTACTTGGTTCCATTTCAGTTGATTACTGAAACACTTAAATTCTTAAGAAATAAATGTTTGACCAATTTTTATTCCAAATTATCGATTTTTGTTACGTTTACACGAATGTTGCTCTTTTTACATTTTCTACTTGAAAACGATCTCTTGTTCATTACATAATTTGGTTAAATTTGCATCTCAGAAAACTTACTTTGGACGTATAAGGTGCCATTCTTATACCAACAGTACCTTTTCTGTCATACGACGAAAACTTCTGGTTTATATTTATCGATTATCCTGATAGTATTCATTCAAAATCATGTCGAGGTCATCCAGTCACATATATGGGCAGCCTTCTTTCTAATCAAGATAACTTTAACTGAAGTCATCGTAGTCTAGTAGGTATTTTGTTGGCTTATTAGATCAAAGGTCATGGTTCAAATCCCCGGTATAAAAATATTTCTTCGACGACTTCCTCTCAGCAGATTTCTGGCAAAAAAATTTGAGAGTAAATAAAATTGGCATGAAAAGTTTCCAAAAAATCTGTCTTTCGGAGTCGACATTAAACTGTAGGTCCCGCCACTCAAGTATGAAATTAATACACTCAAACATAAGTGGTGTGGCAGAAATATTTTTTTGTATTTCGCTTTGTTGGAGATGCCCGATCTGGGGTTTGAACCGTGGCCTCACTACCTACTAGACTACAACGACTATCATCAATTATATCTCGACTTGTTGACCTCTACTACAGTATTTGATTCAACTTTTGCAAAGTGATTCCACATTCAACTTTATTTCATAATCAAAATCCATCAGAAGAAATTGGAAAACGTTCACTGTGACAATCGAATTTATTCAGTGTTCATAACATATTTAAGAACAATTCTCAATCCATTTTAAATTGTAAATATTCATGTAGAGCAACTTTAACTTTATCGTATGTATTCGAATTCGAGACTCCCCCAATCACATAGACTGATAATGCATGGGGGTGGCTTTACCTACAGTTTAAAGCCTCCTCTGAACGACAGATTTTTGAGAAACTTTTCATAGGAATTCTAGCTACTCTCAGAGACTTCACCAGAAGACTGCTGATAGTCGCCGAACAAATATTTTTTTCGTTTTTCTTTTTATTCGACATGGCTGAGCTTTGGTTTGAAACACAGATTCTCGTTCGATAAGCCAACACACTACCTAGTACGGTAAAGGACTTCAAGAGCATATAGAATATCTAAGGGAAATGTGGAAATTGTTTAATATCGCTTGCATTTTTTTGTGAAGCCCTATTGGTTCTTTCTGGAGTATTTTTTATTATCATTATGGTCATGGAATTGCGAGGCCTATTTGGGACTTTCATGGATGCCCGAATAGAAGAATGAGAGGTCTAAGAGAACCAAATTGTAATTTAAATATGGAGTACTTAATAATCTAAGCCATCAACGTAGAGCTCTGAACATTTATTTTCAAAACAACCACTCATTTAACGAGTATTCGTTACGAATTGATTTCATAACACTAGTCTCTCTCTCTCTGTCTCTCTCTCTGCTCTAGTCTTACAATTGCAAAATAATTGCTTTTGTGTTAAATCGTTTGCTGTGATTAAAGAAATGAAAAGATGCATGACATTTTAAAAAGTCACGCTTCTGGTTGTTTTTTTATCGTAACTTCATTGCTTCTCATTTATCATGAATGCAATAGAGGTGGTTAGGTTTTGTAGCAAAGGATGGTATCAACCATAGAATCAAAGATGCTATGATTATTTTTGTAAATATTTGTGTTAAAAAATAAGATAGGAAAGTGATTTTTTTTATGAAAGTAGTTGGACTATTGGATTTCAGATTGCGATTATAAAAATTGTAATATTCCTGGCGTATACTACAATTCCTACAAAAAAATCCCTTTTATTGTCATCATATTTAGACATCAATATGTCGACATATTATCCTCGTATTAATTTTGATTAAAATTCTATTTTTTTCTGT
>QOCX01000477.1:92811-135227 GCA_005959815.1 Sarcophaga bullata
AATGCCGCCACATTTTTCAAGGCAATTAAAAATTATGACAATATAAATTGCATTTCCCATTATCATCATCATCACCATCATCAGCCCGGGTTGTTGGTCACTCAACAGTATAGGAGTCCTTTCATTTGGTTAAACTGTGTTAAATTGTTTAACCTGTTCGCTATATGCGAACATAAATCAAGTGATTTCCGCAACTGAACATTATTGTTTCAACGTTTTTCATACGTTTACTTTTCTCATATTATCTCTTCTTCTTTTTTTTCTTTTTTGCTGTACGTTTCACCTGTCTAGACAGAGGAAAAAATTTATTTTCATTTCATTCTCTTTTTTTTTTTTTTTTTAAACAATTTTTTGAATACAATTAACAAAAAAAAAGGGAAACAAACCAACCCGTAAAGGTTCAGCCTTTACCAACCTCACAACATAACCCAGAGCAGACATCGATCGAGTAGACATCGTAATACATTTTCATATACTTCTGCCAGCCTAACGTATGTGGATGTACATGTGGTGACCATTTTTTTTTTTACGTTCCTCTAAATGGTCACTGCTCGCGAGGTAATAATTCTTCATTTAAAACCGTCCAACGTGTTCCCTTTTGTTAGACAAACTGTCAATTGTTGTTAAATTAAAATAAAAATGATATGAAGGATCCGCAATATTTTCACTTACAATACAAATTCCGACAATAGTTTTTATTTAATAAAACAATCAAATCTTTAATTTAATTGAAATGATTGCAAAGTGCTAATTTGTTAGGGAAAAATATTGACATTCATGTTGAAAATATGAAAAGTTTTGTTTTGTCAAAAACAAATGACAGAAATATTATGAAAAACAAGTGATTGGGCTTGGAATCCCTAGTACATTGGGTGCAAGTGTGCTAATGTTTCATACAAATGAGTTCAAGTGCAGCATTATGTAGTGAAATAAATGGAAATGGTGTAACATCGTTTAACATTAAAATATTAAACAAAAGTTACAAAACAAAACAACTGACTTGTTTACTTAATTAAGAAATAAACAAAAATATCGCAACAAACATCATTATTACGAAAGAGTTATAAACAAGCAACAACAACACTGCAAGGACGAACGTAAACAAGTTACAAAAACAGCAAAAAGAAGAAAGCATGCATGAATATAAACAACATGTTTACCTTCATGAAATTCTCTAGAAGGCAAAGTCTCGTACCTTCGCCTACGAGAACATTCATCAGACTGTTTACGTCGCTATATGAAAGGCAAGGCAAATCATGCAAAGTCGCAGTCTAAGTTCAGTCAATCTTGTGTAAAGACGCGTTGCGTGTGAAGTAAGCAATTGTGGTTTGACGATGTCCGTTACAAAGATCTACAGAACAATTGTATCATAATTGTTATTGTTTATCACAAAGGGCATAAACAAAGGAATAACAAATAAATCAATTATTGTTGTTAGAATAAGTTGTAAACAGTGGCACACAAAATTGTGCGAATAATAAAGAATTTTCTTAAAACTGAACACAAATTTCTTTTTATTTCTATTTGTAATCTACGAGCTCATATTACAAACGTTTTTAAAAGGTAAAAACGTAACAATATGTTCTCATGTTCAATTGTCTTCATTACAACAACATTGTCTGGTTATTCTCATTTAATTGTTTCGAAGAAACCGATCAGGCAATGCATGATGAAGGGTATATAATATCCAAGAGCATGCAATGCATCTTGAAGAAGTCTCTGTTTACTGTACATTTTGCAGAGATGGCCTTAGCCAAGTCATCATTGTCAACTTTGAGCAGTACTAACTTTGCCCTGAATCAGATGATTTGAACACCAACAGCATGTCCTATTTCACAGGACAGCGCTATGTGCCAAACAGCTTATTCCATATTTGTTATTCTGCACGAGCAATTTGAAGGCATCTCACATGAAAATGCGGCCCTCGTGATCATACAATTACTTCAAATGAAAATTTTGCTTATGGGGTTTCCTTAAGTACCAGTTGTATGCCGATAAGTTACAAACAAACATGGTTCTCAATGACCACAAAACTCATGCTGTTCATTAAATTCAGCTTGATTAATGCGCCACATTTTGAATGTGCCATACCCAGAGGATCCAAAGCGGAATCTTAGGCGACTTACTCTCAGCAGTCTTTTATCGAAAACTCTAGGAGGTAACATCATTGTCGTGAAAAATTTTTCAAAAATCTGTCGTTCGAAGTCGACTGCCACTCATGGATAAAATTAAAACACAAACAGCTTGTTCGGTGATGTAGCTAGACTGTAATCTTGACTAATAATGATTAACTAAGTAAGTCAATAAAATAGCGGCTAATTTTTTTCTAACTGCTATAGCAAGGTTGGTTTTGAGTTTGACTTGCCCAGTAACACTAGAGACTTTATGTAACTGCAAAAGAATATCCGGCTACTTGAAGGGCTTACCAAATTCTTCTCTCTTATTTCTTCCTACTCTCCTTATTCCTACTCTCTTATTCCCTCAGCATGCATTGACAGCTCTTTAACCGCCTCTGAGGGTGCTCTTTACTCTGAATTTCGTAAATCTGGGTTGTCGATGAACTGTCACAAATGAATTTTTGTTGCTGAGGATAGTTTTTCTGTACGAAACAAATTTTTCTAACAGTTTTGATAAGTTTTGATGAAATTCAAAGATTTGTTCACTCCTTATTCCATTTATGGTGTAGTAGAGGCCAAACTTGCTAAGCAACTCATCTGTTTTAGTGATAAAATCCTTCTTTCTTTAGTCTTTAAATCAAATATTAATTCTCTAGCATAGTAATAAAGTTGTTTTTGAGTATGTAAACATGTTTAAATTTTGTTTACTGCACACTAATATCATACAGAATATCATACAGAATGAAGAATTTAATACCTTTAATTGCAAACAGTCTCCAGACGGCAATAGTACTTTATGCCTCTTGCAAGTATTACCACACACACACACCTCATAATGCAAATGTTTTTCATTATCATGCAAGCATAAGAGTCATCATCCATATATGACGGAAATGAAAGTAAATGAGAAAAAAAAAAGAAATGAAGAAAAAAGTAAAAACAACAACAACAAAATCACTTTTAACTAAATACCATAGAAAGAGAAGAACCTCTCAAGGACTAGTGCTAGTGCCGGTTTAAAGCATTTCAATATTGAAAAATCCTTTTGAAAAGAAAATAAACTTTTGAAAGGAAAGGAAAATTAAATCGTAATAAAAGTGAAAGAAAAGAAATGAAAAAAAAGACGAAATCAGTTTGCAGACGAATAAGGATAAAACATGTATGGATTCCCAGGAGTATGTTTTGATATCCTGCAACTTTTGCGTTTGTTTTGTTTGTTGATGTAGGAAAAACAAGGTAAAAGGCAGTAGCAGTTACAATAACAAACAGTTTTTAAAGCAACAGTCTCATGCAGTCAACAGCAACATCATCATTTTCCATGACTATTTAAAAAAACATTGCTTCGTACACGTTGTACTAACCGAAATTCATGCAGCTGAAGTTTTTTTTTTTTTTTTTTTTTTTTTGTAATTTAAGCTTTCAACAGGAATATTGAATTATAAATCCAAAAGCCTTCATACTGGGCCATTCTATACCGTTCGTTCCCTCTGTAAATCAATGAGAGCTACTGCTCGCTATATTTCATGATAATGTTGCCCATCTATCGTATGGCACAACATTAAATGTTGCATGCATGTAAGTATAGTAGTATGTTGCATGCTGAATATATGTTTACAATATTTTATGCGCCATGAAATAAATACGTCTATTGAGCTTGAACATGAATATTCAGGAAAATTCACGTCATTATCATTGCTCAACAAATACGCCACACTGTCTACTGTGTTCGGCTGTGTAGGTCGTCTTCATATTTAAAATTTACATACAAGCAAACTGAAAACCTTATGCACCACATACACACACATTCACTAATTTCTATTCTATTATTGCATACAACAAAGCATAAAACTTCTATGGAAATTCAAAATTTATCATCAGGGGCACAGTGTAACGCAAGGCTAAGATTAAATTTTGTTCTAAGTAGATGGTGTTTCCGTAAGAACGTACATTTTCGTTTTAAAGTAAAAACAGATGACCTGGTTACTCCTTTCCTGAAATTTACCATGAATTTTTCACAGATATGTGGCATGTCGTATTTGACGCCAAAAATTGTTTTTAATTGAAAAGGAAAATGCATTAAATGGCATGATCGATAAGTTTTCTGGAAATCATTGCTCCGTTTGCAAGACACACAATACTGCAGATAGCGCTATCTTGCTGAAACCACATGTCGGCCAGATCCATGCTGTCAAACAAGAACTCCATAATAATGTTCCGTGTAATGAATGCCTTTCACAGTCGCTACCACTACGACATCATCTTCAAAAAGAGTAAGGACCAATCAGAACGACTGACCAAAAACCGCACCAAACAGTTGCTTGTTCTGGCTGCATTTTTTTTCTCATGGATTATAGTGTGGAGTTCCAAAACAGCAAATCGATAAATTTGTATATTCATTAGGACATACAGATGGATGCGCTTATAATAGTGAGGAAAAATCTTAGTACTTATATGGAATTCCTCTAATGTCTCCTCCAAGCCTATTACAATGAAAAATTTCAGGAAGCTGCTCGATGTTAAGAATAACAATTCCCTGCCATGCACTTGATGTACACTTTCAAGTTTCTTTTTGGAATGCATTAATGCCTCACAGGTTATTAGAATGTGTTCGAATTATTTATTCTCAACGTCAATGAATCTACAAGTTAGATTCGAGACAGACAACCTTCATTCTTAATAAGTGTACCATACTCTGACTCTATAGTGTCTTGTCACAAGACCAGTATCAACCTCAGGTTGTTTCTGAATAGTTTGGCTCGAGACAATCATTCTTTCTCAAGAAGTGCAACTGCACAAACTGAGTGTACAGTGTCCTATCAAAAGATTGGTTACCAAATCTCAGCTTTTATATCTGGCTCGAGAAAATGTTCATTCTCATACACATTCATACTCTCATACATTTCCCTATTCTCCATACTCTAGTATTTACAGTGCCCTGTAAAAAGTGTGGTAATCTAACTCGGATTATTTCTTTAAAGTCTGATGCATAATTCAGATCTTCTCTATAGAGAAACTACAATTTGATTGCCTTAAACACTCTAGTTTGACAAGAGTTTTTACTTCACAAATTGCTTGAGAGAAATTGGCATTGACTTTCCTTTGTTCATTACACTTCGAAAGAATTGGATACGCTTCTTATTGTCTGCTGCTTCTAAGTAAACAGAATTTTGTAAGTATAAGGGTGAAGACCTTCATTGTGTAGTGCTTAGTGAAAGATTTAGTTGTGGATACCAAGGCTGACTTGATGTCTTCAGGTTTTCGAGAACACATAACTGCCACATCAGTAATGTTTTTAAGAGACTGGCCGATATGTTGATGCACAAGTGCCTTACGCTTTGTAGTCGATCCACTTTTTTAAAATTTTTTGGTCAAACTTTGAATATTTGACACATTAAATGAATTTCTCATTTAAAAGCTATTCGAAGTTTGTGGCAAATAACAAATTTCAAGGTTGCCACCTGAACAGAAATGACAGTAACTTATCCTTATCTTTTATTCCTAGTTGTGATAGGTTAGTTTTCCATTTAAAATTTAATTTGCTCCACGGTCATTACTATAAGGTACCTTTCTCTATGCAATAGATGTCATCCTTTATTCTCATTTCTTGACAAAAACAAAAAAAAAACGGGAATGATTGAAACCAACATTTTTGTCTTTTAGACTCAAAAATTATTTTCTAAATGAAATCCCAGTTAATTTCATTTGAATTTTGCAAAATAATTTTTTTCATTTTTATTGCTTTTTTTTGGGGTGGGAGAGGTGGCGTGTAAATAAATTCTTCGCAACATACCAACTCAATTTAAAAAGGCATTGTCACTCCTTTACTCCTTTTATTGCGTGTTGCCATTGACTTCTTCTATTGTTTTATGCTGCTGCTTAGTTATCTTTGGTAAGAGCTGCTAAACTCATCTCTCCCTCTCTCTCAATCACACTACCTTGCCTATAGACTTTCTTTTTCAATTGAAAATTGTGAATATCTGTGTCCTTTAATAATGGGTTGTATATGGTGTTCTGTCGTTTATTTTGTTTTTGTTTTTATAATCCTTAATGGTTGAATGAGTTGTTTGTATAGAAAAACTTTTTTCCACATTGACTTTCTTCTTTTCTTTTCTATTTGTTTGGCATTTAAAACTCAATTTCATTAACTCGTAAATACATACTCGTACGTATACATTCATTTGTCGTATCTCTTTTGCAAAATTTTGTGACTTTATTGTCAGTGTTTGAATGTTTTATCAGTAAATGTAAACGAATAAACGAATATTTATCAGCAGTATTCAGGCGTCTGCGGTTTTTTTTTTTTTTTTTTTGAAAAATTATGCCCAAAATTTTTCTTTTTTTTTTCGTTTTTGTAATGAAATTTGAATGAGAAATTTACGCAAATTATACACACAGAGACACATACAATGTTCTAAAATTGGAAAATAATTGCAATAGATCATGTTAAATTAACTAAAGGTGAGGCCATATACTGCTAAAAAAATCGTTATTTATTATTAAGGAGTGTAAACGAAAAAATTTGGACCATATTTCTAGACTTAAGTCTTTTACTATGAATGTCAAATCAATTAAAACAACAAGAATTTTATCAAAACAGACATTGTTATTACAATCCTTAAGACAGGATTACGACATAGCTTCTCAATTTGTATACATGAGTGGCAGGACATACAGTTTAAAGTCGACTCAGAAAGACAGATTATTGATAAATGTTTCCATCGCAATTTTTATTTTCTCTCACAGTTTTTTGCCGGAAACTGCTGAGAAGCAGCCGCCGAAGAAATATTTTTTGATACTTTGTTTTGCTGTTCAGTCTCAACTGTGGTTTGAACCATGCTCTTACATCCAAAAAGTCAATACACTACCTACTAGATTACGAAAGACCAACATTTATAGACGAAAATTGCTACCTAAATAGAACTACTCTCAATATATTGAAGAGTCCAAATAGCCTAAGACATTTAAAATTTAAAAAGTGCAAAGAATGTTTACTGAAGCTGCTTTAAAAAATATGGGTGCTGTTCAGTGGACGCGGTCACATGTGCTGACGGTTTTCTCACAACTTTCTGGACAAAAGTTCTGTTGTTGACTCGTCGTTGACTAGCATAAAATAGTCTCTCTTTGAAAATAGTCTGCAGCTTCTAGTATTTCCTTGTGAAATACTTCCCAAAATCAAACGGTTACGTTAAGAAGATGGATAGAAAGGCCAAAAGATTCCTTAGGTCACGAAATCCTCTAATGAATTATATGTTAGGCTTAATGGAGACAAGATCAAATCAAAGCCTTGCTTTTTCACTGCCATTTGCAGCGATTTTAAAGCTAACAGAGCTTTCCATGCCGCTAAAGGATATTTTTATGGATTTTCACATTTGTTCTGTCTGCTTAGACAATTGTCCAATAGTGTCTGACCATCAGAATCTACATTCAGTGTATAATTCTTCTTTGCATTGCCAGGATTTCCCTGCAAGCCTTCTGCATACCAATAGCTTTTTACATGAGTTATCCATATTTCGCTAAAGTAGCCCTAGTCTAGTAGAATGAGATCCAGCGGGCTATTGGCTTGTGGTGCAGACATTTAAGACATCACGAAATATAACAAAAAATATTTCTTTCAGTGACTTCCTCTCAATCATCTTCATGCAAAAATTCTTGATTGGGGTTCTGATCTTTTTCAATGCTATACGGCGACTATAGTTTCCTTAGTCCAATGTCTCAAGTGATGCCCACTATCAGTAAGAGTAAACACGATCCATTACTATTGGAATTACTTACTTACTTAATTGAACATTACAATTCTTTAGCCAGGATTACAACCTAGTTTCTTACGCCACCCCAGTAGTGTGTGTTAGGCTAATTGATGAGTTCAGGCGTTTTTTGATGGTTGTTGAATACTTTTTTATACCAATTATGCATAGCAATTGAATTTTTAACAGAAAATTAAATTTTGTTTTAAATATTTACAAAAATAAGCGTTTTATTCAATATATACAGTGATCATCAAAAGAAACTGTACACTAAGGATATAATTCTAACAGTCAACGAACTCAACTTTTATCACTTAAGGAGAGTGACCAAAAAAATTTGATAATTTTTTGAAATTTTTTGGAAAATTTTTTTTTTGTTTTTTATTTTAAATAAAAATAACGGTAATTTATTTGTGGATATTTTTTTTAATATACAGTTTCAAATGGTAAATAAAAACGAATTACTTGTTACCACATTGAAGTCAAAGACATAAAAATCTATTTTTCTTGCACCACATCATAAACGTTTCCATTGAAATCTTACCATTGCAGTCAGTTTATTGGTTTTTCAACACAAGTATCCGTAATACACACACAATACACAAATAATTTTTTTTTTAACAACTTACGTATATTACCAGTAAAAAAAGGGGGTAAACACTTTAAACTGTTTTTTTCTTTATAGGCCTTGTAAAATTCGAAACAATAAACAATCGTAGTTTATTAGACAAGCGTGTAAAAATTTACAAACAAAATATTTCTATTTCGCTTGTTAATCCGTTAATAAACAGTAACAACGTTAGTGTAACTAAATGTGTGACCAAAATGTAGACAACAAATTGCAACTGATGCTGAATCAGTCTGCTGTCTGTCTATTTGCGTATTTAAAAGCCANNNNTAATTTCACTTCGATACGACTCTATTAAGTTTGGTTATTTGATTTTAATTTGGTGTGGAAATGACAATTAAATTTGGCCATTTTGGTTACAGAGTTCGTTTAAAAGCCATTTCTATACTGTTCTGTTCTGTTACTGCTGGATGCATCGTTAACTGGAATAAGCATTTTCTTTTTACTTGTTCTAGTGTCATAAACAACGTACGTATGACCACAAGTTAAAGGCTCTCTCACTCGCTAACAAGTTTTGCCATAATTTCTAAAAGATACGAGGTTCTTTATAATTTGGCACATAAAATAGCTTGTTTTTGTTTGCTACGCCTATGTATTTTAAGCATGTGTTACAGATATGTTAAGTGCTTAAATATGGCCGTTTAACGATACGAGTGCAGTGGTGTATGGTTAATATTTTACTTTGACAGCGGAATGGTTTTTTTTGGATGGTTATCTGTATAAACGTAATGTAGTTTGTTCAGATAATGCAACAAGACTTCTGAAGAAAATGTTTCTTCGAGGTCTTTCTCTCAGCAAATTCCGGGCAATAAGTTTCTCAAAAATCTGTAAAATACACAACATAAGTGGTGTGCGTATAAACGTAATGGAAATAGTTGTCAGAGTTTGCTCAGATAATACAATAAAACTTCTGAAGAAAATGTTTCTTTGAGGTCTTTCTCTCAGCAGTTTTCTGACAAGAAATTTCTCAAAAACCTATTGATCAGAGTCGACCTTAAACTGTAAGGTCCTGGCGTCCAGGCATAAAATTAAAACATACAACATAAGTGGTGTGCAAAGCTAGGTCATAATGCTGACTAAAGTGTTATAATAAACAATTATGTTATGAATGGACGGCTTTAGGTTACAACTTTAGCTTGGCTGGGTGGTCAACCTAGAAAAACGATCTCGGAAGAACTTTACTTATGAAGAAAACTGAAGTCACCGTAGTCTAATAGATAGTGCATTAAGTTATTAGACTCTTGTCTTGTCGAAGTCTGACTCAGACTTCAACATAACGTAACATTTCTTAAAGCAACTTCGTGGCAGCAGTTTGCACGCAAAAAAAAACTCAGAGAAACGTTAAATTGTACGTTTCGCCAATCTTGAATAAAATTAATACACACAACCTAGGTGGTGTCAGAAGTAAGGTTGTAATCCTGACTAAATAATTTTAATTACCAATTAAGTAAGCATTTAAGAGTCTCAGTCTCATTAGATAAGCTATGAAGCCAGATGTATAAATCCTAAAGACAATAAATCACAAAGCTGGCTCTAGCCATTAGATATACAGTGAGCGCCAAAAGATAATGTACATTACAAAAAATATACACTAATTAACTTCCGTTATTAGTTATTTTTTAAAATTGAAACAAAAAATTTCGAAATATTGTCAAATTTTATCCAGATATTCTCCTTAAGTGGTAAAAGTTAAGTTTGGTAATAGAATTTTATTATCTTTAATGTATAGTTTCTTTTGACTCTCACTGTCAAATATTTGCGTGTGGGCATAGTTATAATGGTAGCACAATATAAATGTCGAAGATAAGTTTACCGAGAGGTTTATCATGTTATTACTCACAGTCGAAAATTTGATATGATAATGTTACTAGAAGATAGATGGATTAGAAGAGAACTAGCCCAAGAAGGTTCAACCAATTTAAAGGGAACGTGTACGGATTATTATCAAACCGTATATTACTGACAGCCACTAACACGAAAATTTTACAGCAGATAAGCTGTCAATAATATTGGGATTTTGGCAAACTTCAGTTCAGTGGTGGAACTTATTTAAACTATTGGTTGTCTCAACACAACTACAAAATCATGTAATATTTGCGTTTGTATTATTCGAAGATCACATGATTACAATGTCCATCTTTTTTTAAAAAAATTCTTTACATTTGCCATAAACGTCAATCTTTATTGGCCATAAAGTAACACACCTTTAGAGATTTTCAGAAACCATGCAATGAAACATAATTTTCCCTCTAAAGACTTTATTTTTATGATCATTTATATTTGGAAAAGCTTTAATATTCAATTTGTTTTTTTATATTTATTTGTGTTAGTGTTTGTCAAATAACAAGTCACTCCTTTTATAGCTTGGCCCTCTTTCTTATTGTACTGAAGGAGAGAAAGACACTTTGTAGGTGTGAGAATATTTTCTCAATGGTAACCTGATATCAATTTCAATGGCCAGACAATAAGACAGACAGACAGACAGACAGAGAGACAGAGAGACAAGTAAAACCATGGAGAAACAAGTGCTAGACAGCAGTAGTGCATATAAATCCAATAGATTTTCTTCATATGGACGACGGGTGTTTACGTATGTATGTATATGACATAGTATCCATGGACAACACAATGTATTTGCAATTTTACTATTTTATGGATGAAATACAAAGAATAACACAACAATGACAACAACAACAACAACAATAATAAGAAGAAAAAAAATAAATTAAACCGAAATCAATTGGCAAGCCATGTTATTTTATTTGTAGTGGAAAATGTATGGACACAGAAGGCTATGTCGGGGGTACTGTTTAAAGGGTGCTATGAAAAGAGAATTTCTACACATATTTCAAAATTATTTCCTAACATTAAAACACCTTTGGGTTCACCCTTTTTTTGCCTGCATGTATGTGCACATATCCTAACATGCATTTGTGCTTGATTTTATTTGGCAAATATTGTTGCTGTCAATTTGAATTGTAAATGTATTGTAATGTTGTTCTCCATTTACAACATTTTACTCGTATCAAACCGTCATTCATATCGTTTACCCATACCGACATGCAGTATGTGATCATACAAATTGATGGAGAGACAAAGCTAAATAAATTTCAGGACAAGAGAATTGAATTGAATGCAATTAGTTTAGCATATTAAATTTCATAAAGATAAATACACCAACACAAATACTTGTACAAACACACACACACACGCACATAGTCAATGTAATTAAAATGTTCTTCTTGGGGGGGAGGGTGAAAAGTGTTTGGAAAAATCCCTGCAATACATTGATAAAAACATTACAAAGAGAGGAATAGAGATTCCTTTTAAGCTTGAGGAACAATATTAATTACTTAAAGTGTACGTACATTAATGATGACTGATTATTATTTTCTAATCAATCTGCAATCTTCAATCTTTCACAATCTTTCACAATCTTTTGTTATAATCATACAGATAAGTATTGGAAAACCATTGGCCAAAAGACAGAGAAATAAAAGAACAAAAACGAAATATTAGAATTAGACAAAATATGTAAAGTTGCCGTAGTCTAGTAGATAGTGTGTTGCCATGTTAGAAGAGAGGCCATAGTTCAAACTCCAGGTCAGACATCTGCAACAAAGCGAAGTATGAAAAACATTTCTTCCTTTCACACAGATGTCTGGCAAAAAACTCTGAGAGTAAATGAAACTGCCATGAGAATTTGCTCAAAAATCTTTCATTCAAACTCCCGCCACTCATATATACGATTAACGCACGCAACATAAGTGATGTGATAAGCTAGGTCGTAATCCGACTGAAGGGTTGTAATGATCAATTATGCATGTGTATGTGTATGTTTACATAGTGTTACGTTTTTACCTTTTAAAAACGTTTAAAATATGAGCTCGTAGATTGCAAATAAAAGTAAAAATAAATTTGTGTTTAATTTTAATTAAATCCTTTATTAATCACACAACTTTTGTGTGCCACTGTTCACAATTGATTCTAACAACAACAATTGCTTTATTTGTTATTCCTTTGTTTATGCCCTTTGCGATAAAAACAAAAATTACTACACAATTGTTCTGTCGATCTTTGTAACGGAGATCTTCAAACCACGATTAGTTTACTTCACACGCAACGCGTCTTCACACAAGACTGACTGAACTTCTACTCCGATCCTTCACGCTTTGCTTTGCCTTTTATATCACGACGTAACAGTCTGATGAATGTTCTCGTAGGCGAAAGTTCTAGTCTTCGCCTTCAAGAGAATTCTATGAATGTAAACATGTTTGCATGCTTGTTGTTAGTGTAGGTTGTTTACTTTTGTCCCTTCAGCGTTGTTGTTGTTTGCTGTTTATGTGTTTATCCCTTTTTCGTTGTACTGATATTGTTGTTTTATTCTTCTTTATTTGTCAATCAGGCAAACAAGTCTGTTCTTTTTGTTTTTGTAGCTTTTGTTTAACATTTTAATGTTAAACGAAGTTACACCATTTCCATTTTCGTAACAATAGTAACAAGAAAAATCTTCTGCAAAGAGTTGCACAAGCTTAAGAAAAATCACATATTTTTGATCACAATGAAATCAGGGTAAGTCGGTACAAAAAAGAATCAATGTTTAGGAAAGTGTATCTAAGTGCTGTGACGTAAACTATCAAGAATTCGGCAGTCTGAAGGAAACATAGTTATAGAAGTAAACTAAAGAGTAATGTGTTGCCTTACTATACTGGGTCCCAATAGTTCAAACCTTTACTTCGATGTCTAAGAAAAAAAAAAAAATTATGAAGAAATTTATTTCATTTGGTTGGCCTGCAGCCAAGAAGCTCCTCCTATGATGATGGGGTGCATGATATCACACAGCAAAGACAACTTTGTTGTGATGAAGAAAAACTAATGCCTCAGGAATATGTAGTTGCATACATGTATATACGTACACTCCTCTGTTATTACAGGCCAAAGTTCATAAGGCGTTAACAACGACTATCGAATTCCGCTTATCGCTTTCATTTCGGTAATGAATGTTTGGGGAACGGATTGAGGTCTCATGCCAATCATACATAATTTGTCATTACAACCCTTTAGTCAAGACTACGTCTTAGCTTCTCACAACACTTATGTAGTGTGAGTTAATTTCATACAAGAGTGGCGGCATCTACAGTTTGAAGTTAATTTCGAACGATAGATTTTTGAAATACTTTTCATAGGAATTTATTTTTACTCTCAGGGTTTTTGCCAGAAATCTGCGGAGAGGAAGTCAGAGAAGTTTTGTTGGAGATATTTGACCTGGCGTTTGAACCATGGCCTCAAGTCTACTAGACTATGATGGCTTCCTATGAGACCACAATGCCTCCAATAAAAATTTGAAAAATCAGAAACTGTAATTAGTTTCTCCGTATATGCACTCGTATGTCATGCCATGTTCTTGGTTTAGCAGCCACGTTTTACTTTCGTCTGATAAATGGTTGTTGTTTTGTAGTACAGTGTAACATTGGATAATAAAATCATAGAATATTATTTAGTAGTACTGGTGTTGTAACAAACTACAGTCTTGACATTTTCTAAATACAACTTTGCCTGCATAATTATACGCTAATGTAATGCGCTTATATTTTCAATTAAAATTTCACTTAAATTTTTGACAACTCCAACAGAGATTAAAAAGAAAAAGAAGTGCAGATGCTGACAAATGATTTAAAATTATGTCCACATACATATATTATTACTTCCTTTATGACTTCACACTAAAGACCACACATTACGTGTGTACATATTGCGTAAAATGCTCATATGTCTGCCGTTTTTTTTTTCTTTTCTTTTCTTTTCGTTAATAACTTTATAATTTTGTTGGCTTTTTTGTCTAGCCAGAAGTCGTAAAACTTCAATGACACTGTTACAGTGTATTTTAATTATCATTTAAATAGTTAGCCACCCAACACTGCAATGGTAATGCCATACAATGCACTGCAATGACACATTACGTACGAATTCCCTTGCACTTTCACTTTTGTCGGGGCTTTCGCTAGAAAGGCAGAAAGAAAGAGAGTTCGGAGATGGCATTATGATCTGTTTATCATCGGGTTGTTAATTTCATCGTAAAATTAAATTTTTAGACATTTTTATTATCATTTTGTTTAATTGCACACAAAATGCCAAGCGATAAATGTTCACTTTCGCTGGCTGGGTTGGGCAGTGTAGTTTTTTACTATAATCATGATGATGATGATGATGCTGGTGGCGAATTTTTTTTTGGCGCAAACTGTAAACTTCTGAGAGCAAACTTCTGCAAATTTCAATAATATTATGAAATTAAAAACCGTTTTACAAAGAACACACACAAAAAAATGTAAAAGTGAACCATCATCAGTATCCCAAGCATTTAGTACTCCTTTACTCTGGTTATCAAATGACACTCAAGCCATAAAATCATTATAATTTGCAACATTGATCAAAATATACTTCTTTAAACGTTTATAAATTTTCGTATTTCTACTAGTTTGATTGGCTGTTTGGTGTAAATATTTCAATAAAGTGGCGCCTCAAGCAATTTCAACAACACCAAAGCCAAAGCAACAAAACCAACAGCATCAGCATCAGCATCAGCATCAATAATAAAAATCAACATGCAACATCAAAAGCAAGCTATAATCTGTTGCTGCAATTGCCGCTGTTGCAATATACCACTACCAGACAATGCGTTCGTATTGCTTCAAACGGGTTAGGGCAGTTTTTAATTGAAACTTGTTGAAATCATAAACCCCAAAAAGCCAAATAAATACTCACACTGACACACACACACACACAAATAGAAAAGTCTGTAATAAAAATTGAAATTGTTTTCTATTCAATTCATTTGTGTTGAAAATTACTTTATTACTGTGCAGCTTTAGTTGAATGCAACATTATTTTTATGTTTTATTTGCATTTCTTTAACATCGTACAGATGGCGATAAGTTTACATTGGTAATTAAAGTTTTAAAATTAATTACTTTACACTCTCCTATTCAATAATATGCCGGAGATAACAAAAAAAAAAATAATAGGATTACAGCTTAACCTTAATAACTCTTGAACAGCTTGAGATTTGATCAAATAGTCGAAAACTAAGTGTGCCAACTAGGTCTTATCAGTCAACAGTATGAGCTCCAAACACCATGTATTGCTCGGATATACCCCGCTTTCTTGTTTCATCTAGCCGTTGTTAACATTCAGTTTTCGGTAAAGAGAAAGGAACATCGAACATATGAATAAGGATCTATCTTATCGATATCAAGGTTATATCGCTTGTTTATCAAACTTTCTGGCTTGTTTTCCATCGTGGGATAGTCGTACTTTTGTTGTGCCAGCCCTTGTGCTGACCAACTTCTAACTCTTCCCTGGTTTTGGCAGAACTTGGTCAGTACAGAGACTGCGGGCCGCTATGTGTGCTCAAGTAAGCTTTTTAATATCAGAAACTATCACTTCGACCTAACCTAACCTAACTAATCTTAGCTATCCTATATTTGTAATTACGATTTCNTTGTAATTACGATTTCCTTATTGAGTCGCTCATTCAAGTAACATTAGAATGTCTCACCATATCATGAGTTTTTGGGTATCCAGAAGCATTCAAATTATCTTTTTCCAATGCTCGATAATAACTTAACTGCTGTATATCTTAAGATAACTTCTGCTTGGACCACAGTCCGATATGAATTTTCTTGTTCATTCTTAATTCTTCTTATTCTTGTAGGTGCCGTAGTCTAGTAGGTAATGTGTTGGCTTATTAGACGAGATAGCCTGTCGTTTAACCTTTGCCTCAGACATCGATTTCCTCTCAGCAGATTTTTGGCAAAAACAAAGCTCTCAGTGTAACCTAAAATTACCTTGAAAAGCTGCTCAAAAATCTTGAGGGTCCGTCACTCATGAGAAAAATTAACATACACAAGATAAGTGGTTTGAGAAACTAGATCGTAATCCTGACTAAAATATTGTAAGCACCGTTTAAGTAGGTCGTAAGAGATCAGTAGATATTAAGAGCATTTCTCCTTCTTCGAAATAGCGCTTGACGTGTACTCAGAACATATTGAAAACAGTTTCCTCCTCTTTTTTATCTTTACAGATCCTGCAGAAAATCGTGTGCAATGTATCTCAGAACAATGCGTCTTTTTAGAGGTGTTCACAATACAATGTCTAGCTGTACTCACACCTTCTGACTTTGAGCCGACTTTCCTTAGGCTCTATAGATAACTTAGGTGGGATTTTTTTCTCTGCCTTGTTTTTATACGAAACCATCTTTTCGATGTTGAAGGAATCCACCATTTTGTTTTCAATTCCAAGTTTACAGGTCTTCAAAGAGGATTCCAACATAATTTTCAATAATGATAGGAAGGACGTATCCACCACACTGGCCACCACTGTCCAAGTTCTCTCATCAACTTATTCATATGCTACGAGCAACAGTCCTTTTTGAATAAAATTTTAAAATAAAATTTCTATGAAATGTTGCTTCATACTGTGCTTTTATAACCAATTTTTACTTCTGCTTCTGTTTTACACTCACCACATTTCTTTACAACAATTCTTGTTCATTCTTAAAATCTACATTCACAATGACAAATCTACAAGCACATATAGAGGTAGAGAGAAAAAGAGAGAGAGTGATGGAGACATTTAAAGTTATTTTGTTTTTGCAATTCTTTTTCTTCTATTCTATACTGTCACTTACACTTCCTTGTCATGTTAAAGGTTCTCATCAATACTTCACACATATTATTGTGGTTTTTCTTTTTTTGAAAATTTTTTTTCAAGTTTCTTTTCTTTCTTTAGTTTTCACATATTCTATGCAAGAATTTAAGATCTAAGGTTTCTATTGAGTTTTTGTGACATTTTTTTGTTGAGGTTTATTTAAGAGATTCATGTGCATGCATGTGTTTACTTCATGCAAAGTCATTCATTTCTTGTCTGTCATTTGTTAAGATTTTGTCAGTTCAAGTATGAAGAAAAAAAAAAATGAAAAGGAAGATTCGTATGTAGGTCATCAAAGGATAAATAATGGGGGGCTTATTGTCGGAAGGAAGGAGAAAAATGAATATTCAATATGAAGTTAAAATATATTGAACAAGGAAGTCTGTTACCTGAACGGAAAGTGTGTTGTAAAGAAATCTGGAATTAAAAGTTTAAATTTAAAGTTGTGTTAAGAACACATTCTCATAAATTTCGAAATTTAAAACCCGAAGCTATTGGAAATTGTGGAAAATTGAAATCAGTTGATGTATCCAAAAGAAACATGTTTTGTTGCGTTTGTCCTTTCCAACTTTGAAAGCATTGCGAGGCAGTTTTTATAAAAATTAAACACTTTTGTTTGACACTAGATCTGGCTGTCAATATCTTTTAAGCGTTTTGAAGTATAAAGGCCGTGACGTAAATCAGATTATCTACATACATAATCCTTATAATCCTTCAGTCAGGATTACAACCTAACTCTTTACCAAACTTACGTTGTGTGTGTTAATTTCATACATGAGTGGCGGAACATACAACTTAAAGTCGATTCCCAACGACAGATTTTTTTAGAAACTTTATCATGGCAATTTAATTTACTCTCAGAGTTTTTGCTAGAAGTCTGCTTGAGAGGATTTTTACATCATACATTGAGTTGCGGTTTGAAATAAAATAAGTTGAGATCAGTCCACATTTTGCACAAGCTTCCATTGAACTTCAACTCGTCATGAGGAAAGTTTTATTGCAAGCAATAATACTTACCTACTTACTCACTTATATTTATAAACCTTTAATTAGGATTACAACCTAGCTGCTCACACTACCCATGGTGTGTGTTTGAAAAGTTTATCCAGGAGTATACGGATCTGAATATCGATTCAAAAAGACAAATTTGAGAAACCTTTCATGGCAATTATAATTACTGTCATAGATTTTGCCAAACACTGAGCTGAATGTTGTACCCCAGACACTCGTCTAGTAAGCCAATACACTATCTACTCGACTATGGACACTTCAAGCAGTTATACATAGTTGGACAATTGTTGCACTGAGTAACTTGCAACAGTCTCTTCCGAATATTGACAGTTGTTAACGACAAAGATGTATGTTCAATGAACAGGTTTTGAAGCAGTAGCCAACTGACACTGATTTACTTTGTAATATAATTGTGAGTATTAAATCTGAGGCGATAATAATCGTTCCGCGACTCAAGAACGTCCAATGATTGGGCTGACGACGCCGTCAGTTTCAGACTTCTGTGAAGATCACATAGGCACGGCTATCATTTCCAATGTGGACACTACAGATCTGTGGTTACCAACTTCTTTTGAATTGAATTGAATGATTCGACTCCAACGATATGTAGTTTCAACAGAGCTGCGCTACAAGCCACCCAGGACATGTCATATCGAATATTCCGCACCAGATCGTGTAACTTGACTCCGTTAGGCATTTTCTTCTTGAGTTTTCTTAAATTGAAGGTGTTTGACTATAAGCCTCAAATCACAGTGATCCTCAAAGCCAACATAACCCATAATATCTCTGAAATTCTATTTGATTCATGTGCCAGAGACATGTAAAATTAAACATTTCGGATACGCTCTGGTCAGAGAAGATGTGGCAAGCATTTCAACGATGTTATGTTGCATAGCTTATGACAATTTCAAACGAATAAAAATTTTCAGTCGTATGTCACACTGAATTTTTTAATTTAAATTTAAAGAAAGAGAGCTTTAAATGAGATATTATTGCAGGATTTAAATTAAGACCAAAATATTTGGGGCTACCATTGGTGGCTTTTTAAGTAGCTTTCGAAGTACACATAATTTTTCCCTATCAATCTCCAAATACTCTCTCTCTATCTCTCTCTCTCTCTCACTCTCTCTCTGCAGCTGTACTACTACCAATCACAAATAATGGGTAAAGAGTGTACATAGGTATTTATTTATAATCCTTATTGATGCAATACGTTCAATGACCAATGGAGCGTATAATTATCATTCGTACAAAGTAATTCCAGTTTAATATTCAACAAAAGCAGCAGGATGCATTCATCTACTGAATCTGTATCTATTTTATTTACGCATAAGAAAGCATTTGAATTGAAATGAATTGAATGAAAGGAATCCTCATTCATTCACTCTCACTATAATGCTGCTGCTTCTGTTGCCTTATCAAACAGGGATCATAATAAAAACAATAAAGCGCATCATGAAGTTGAAGTAAAGAAGCTTTTCATTGAGAGCTCAAATACTGGATATAAAAAATATAATTCGTTGCGTATTGTGGGGTTGAGTAAAGTAGCCTTGGATACTTCTTGGCGGTCTTTGTTGCCATGTCACGTCAACTTCACTGGCTTAAGATATCCTGGCATGTGGTCATCAAAAAGAACAGTTAAATGATATTTCAAGATTATTTTTATTAAAACATATAATTATGCCGTATTGTACGAAGAATATTAAGGCCAAAAGCAATTTTATGTACAGTGGAGTAAAAAAGTATAATGCATGGTACATCTAAAGGCTTTGCATTACGCTGGTTTATGGATTAGGCAGAATTCGACAGATGATATGGGTTAAGTTGGCATACACATACATAATTGGTCATTACAACCCTTCAGTCAGGATTACGACCTAGTTTCTAATGCCACTCATGCTGTGTGTGTTATTTTTATATATTAGTGGCGGGACTTACGGTTTATAGTCGTCTCCCAACGACAGATTTTTGAGAAACTTTTGGCCAGAAATCTTCTGATAGGAAGTCTCCGAAGAAATTTCATATTTTCATTGTGATGTCTGATCTTGGGTTTAAACTGTGGCCTTCCGTCTAATAAGTCAACACACTACCTACTAGAAGACTGCGGCGACTTCCTACAATTTAAGAAAACCTCTCTAACAAAAGTCTAACAGGATCAAATCGCACAATATCTACCCTCACGTGAGATGATTCTACGTTCAAATAGCTCCTGCAGAATATCCAATATGGCACGTAGCACCGTTCTGTTGAAACCAAATGTCTTCGCTGCCTAGATCCTAGAACTCTCGCTTGCAGAATATCATATGTGGCATAAGTTTTGTGGCACGTTTTGTTGTCCAGTTGAAACTACATATCGTTGATATCCAGATTATCACACAAAATTCACACCAAAAAGTCGATAATCATGAAACCGTATTGCTCACCAATGACCGTGATGGCTTGGTCTATGTCGTGGTCATCCAGATGATTTTGTAATGAAAATTGGAATAAATTGCCAACTGCTCCAGACATCATTCAGTGAACACACGTTGCTATCTATCTGTCCCTGTTGGAAAACTTGAACATTTTCGACCAAAAATATATGAAAATTCTCTAGAAGATCAGTAGCCATTGGTTGTCCAGAGTGTCCTCTTTCCAACCGTGGTAGTGGGATAGCTGTAATAGTAATTTTGGGAGTCGAGATATTCAATTTAGAAAAAATTGATTTTCGATAAAAAAATATATGAAAATTCTCTAGAAGATCAGTGGGCATTTTGGAAAATATAGGCAATAATACACCGTACAGACTATATGGTAGTCCAGAGTGTCCCCTTTCCAACCGTGGACTGATACGAAGTCGCCGTAGTCTAATAGGTTGGTTTATTAGACGTGACACCACGGTTCAAAATCTAATTCCGACATCTCGATCAAATCGAATTATAAAAAATAATTCTTCGGCGCCCTGTTCCGAGCAGATTCTTGCCGAAATCTCTGAGAATAAATAAAAATAGCCATGAAATTTTTCTCAAAAAAATCTGTCGTTCGGAGTTAACTTTAAACTTTAGGTTCCGCCACTTATAAATAAAATTAGCACACACAACACAAGTGATGTGAGAAGCTAGATCGTAATATTGACTAATGTAAGCTACCTAAATTTAATTAGTACCAGTACCAGCTATTTTGGGAAAAAATTAGTACTGGGAACCTTGGTCAGATTAAAGTGTAGTAAACATTATTAAACATCACACCACAGAAGTTTGAAAATTTTTTAAAGGACAATCGAAAATTGAGTGAAAGCAGTATTAGAGTAACATACCTGGTTACCATTTTTCGTAGTTTTTTATAGTCAAATTTCTTAGCATAATTTTGTACCAAGTATATGCTTGAAATTAAATTGCAATCCATATGCCTCTAACATTACTGTCCAGTGGCCTTAGAAAAATAGAAAATTTTAACCACTTTCTACAAAACGTTTATGCAAGTGTGTCAAGATATTTTTTCAATTATTTTCCAATGTCATCCTTTCCACCCTCTATGGTTTGCTGAAAACAAAACAAAAAATAGAAACGATTTTTGCGTAAACACAGACATACTCTTACGCTCGAGTGGCTATGCAATAGCAAATAAAAATACAAAAAAACAAATACAAATACAAATACGTATACGTATACATTCTATACAAACATTGGAAATTGTTTATCAATTACATGGTTTTGTTTTCACAATTTTTCTCTTAGTTTTTATTATTGTTGTTGTTCAGAGGAAAATTCATGAAAATGCAACAAAAACAAAAAAGAAAACATTTTCTGTAAATGTTTGTTTAATCAAAATATGTACGTACTCGTATAATCATCATGAATAACATCAGCAATAATACGTTGTTATTGTGCCTTCCCATAACCAGACAATAAATTCTTTGATCTTTTTTTTTATCCTCTGCTGCCGGAGGTCTTACTTTTTGCTCAGAAAAAAAAGAACTCAAGCGAAATGAGTAAATCAACAATATTTTGTGGTAAATATTAAATAAACAATTAAACAAAAAATCAAACAAATAAAAACAATTTTCCTTTTTTCTTTTTTTCTTCATTTTCAATTTTCATTTTAATAAACAAAAGCCAGCAACCTGCTGAAACATAAAAGTCTTCGGTTTTCTTGAGTATGATTGCTTAAAGCAACAGGAAAAGAGTAAAAAAAAACAAGAAAAACAGCAATTAAAATATCATTAAATATTAGAATTTAGTTTCTTAAACAATTTCATTTCATTTGTTTATTTATTTTCCATACATTTTTCCTCTTCTTTTCTTTTTAGTCCATAGTCCGAAGTCATATTCATCTTTAAAGAGCTTTTTTGTGTTGAATAAATATTTACTTGCATAAGAAAAATTTTGAATTTCCCCTGTAAATCAATCATGTTCAAGCAAATAAAATTAAATGTTTAAACGAAATATTGTTTCTTAACCAGACTTAACCAGATCTAATAAATTATTTTGTTGTAATTGATTATAAAGTCTAGGCAGAGAAATTTTGGATAAGCATGTTTAACCACAAGTACGCTACTTTAAAATCCTTCTGAAATCTAAGAATTTTATTTCATTCACGCATTAAATAACAACAAAACTCTTGTGAAAAGTAACATACACCATATGAAGTAGACGTAGCCTAGTAAGTAGTGTGTTGGCTTATTAGACGTGAGACCACGGTTCAAATCCTAGGTCAGACGTCTCCAATTAAAGGAAATACGAGAAAGTATTTCTTTGGCGACTTTCTCTCAGCAAATTTTTCTCTGAGAATAAATAAATTTGCCGTGAAAACTTTCTCTCGCCATACATGTATAAAATAAACGCAGACAACACAAGTGATGTGAGAAACTAGGTTGTAATCCTGGCTGAAGAGTTGTAGGTACTTACACTACTAGTGGCTGCAAAATGTTTGAAAATAGACCCAACGAAAGGGAAAAGAAGACTCTTCTCAAACCAAGTTTGATGCAACAAAAGAAATCACAATAAAAGGAGTTCTATGTGAAGTATCAGACTATACAAGTTAAGAACCACAGGTCATTGTACAGTCAGGGTAAAGTTATTCAGAACGGAATTAGTTTCGAGTCCAACACGAAGATAAGAGAAGTTATAAGCTCTGCGTCAGATTATCCACGAAAATAATTTGAGTTTGAGGTTACTGTAGAGTCAGAGAACACTTATTGTGGTCTCGAGCTCAACACGTAGATACTATGGCAACGAGAATTAATCATTGGAACACATTCGTGGAACCTGCATGGCATTAATGCATCCCAGGAAAAAACACTTGAGTGCATAACAAATATTTGACAAAGAATTCTCATTGTGGACTCTGTACAGCATCCTGAAGGGTAATAGCCTTGGAGCATACGTTATGGTATGCCCTACAATAACGTAGGGAAATACAATAGATCGGCTGGTCACAGTGCTTTAACACATCCTCAAGGCAATTAAAATACTGTCTTGATACTAGAGACACTTTGCAAATAAATTTTAAAATAAAATCTTTTAGAACGAAAGCGAAGAATGAGATAAGCAAAGAAACACTCAACCGTTAATACTGGCCCATGACGTACTTATAAACTCTTAGAAGATCAAAAACCGACTCAAAAACGCAATGCTCAAAACAGTGCTGGTTCATTTTTCCCATTTTATTGAAAACGCATGCTACAGTACGCCGTAGTCTAGTGGTGTGTTGGCTTATTAAACGTAAGGATTCACTTCAAACACCAAGTCAGAGATTCCAAACATAAACGACTCCCTCTCAGCAGATTTCTGGCAAAAACTCTGAAAGTAAATAAAATTGTTACGAAAAAGTTTCTCAAAAATCTGTTGACTGTCATGTATAAAATTAAAACATACCACAACAGTGGTGTGAGAGGCTAGATCGTAATCCTGACTGAATGTTCGAACGTTCTCGGTTTGATGGTTGGATTTAGAGAAAAGGAATCATCAGACTTTGTTTGAGCGAATTATGGAATGGTGGCGGCTATAATAACAGTTGCTCTTACGAATACATCATCCAAGGCATTGTTTATCAACCTCAACAGGCTACCATCATACATGTTGACCATCAAACCTGTTAATATTAACAAGTTCCCATTTTATTCTTTTTCCGTTAAATCTCGTAAACCATACAAACACAATTAATTGTCATGTTCTTTTGCAATTAAAACTCCGAACATTTTTAGCCAATTTGTAATCAGTCGACGAATGCAAAAACGAACAAGAATTTCATTTCAATCTCTTTATCAGCGAAGAGATGTTATCGTTTCAAGCAAAATCGTTACGTTACATCCTAAATAATGTACGAAAATCTCACATTGAGTTGTCAATTTACAAGTGATTGCTTGGCTGTATACACAGTATATGTGTGTGCAGCAGTATGTGCAAAGGAATTAAAAGAGGAGTTTCACAACCACTAAGTAAATGACTGTTTAAATGGTTACTCCTCTTTCAAGTCCTGCAAATATTAAAAAAAAAACAACAACAACAAAAACAAAAAATGTTTAAGTGAACGTATTTGCAAAGCATCCAGCAAGAAATAAATTTAAATGTTACGAACACGAACATTTATTTATAAAAAGTTTATAAAAATTGAATTGAAATACGGGAATTAATTGCTGAAATAATTGTAAATATTGCCGCCAGGCTTTTTTTTTATTTTTGGGCATGTATTTTAAAGACTCCATTGAAAGATGAAACCAAATGAATATTACATGGCACAGTATTTATTATTAAAAATTCGTTATTATTGTAGTTGTAGTTGGCTGGTTGGGTTGGGTTTGATTGTTCGCAACACTAACAAAAACATACAAAACAATTAAAGAGAAACAGTAAACGAAAAAAAAAGAAAAACGAATTCAATATTAAAAGTTTTTGTTTTAAATGTTTATTGCCATTCAATGTTTTTGATTTTACAATACAATATAGTGGGGAGGATATTTATCATGTGAATGAGAGACAGTGTGACAGAAAATAAAAGCCACTGGTAATCATTTAAAATATGTCATCTAATGTAAAGGGTCTTTCAACACATACTTTCGTATTTCCATCTGTCAAATTAGTAGCTTATTATGCCTTCTGTTTGGGCAAATAATCATGGACGGATATAGCATTGCTTGAGCAACGTTTTTATCGAAATATCATCTTCAGTGATGAAACCCATATCTGTATGGTACATGTATAAACAAAATTGTTGAGTTTGGGACAATAGCTACACACAAATCCATGCTTATGGTGGACTTTTGGCTGGCCATGTCATCGGTTCATATATTTTTGCGAGTCATATTGACTAGGCAATCAATGGCGAATCCAATTAGGCACTTCTGGTCTGAAGATCCAGCTATTCTCAAAGAAACCTTTCCGTTTTACACTGATCTCTCAAAGATAAGTGACAATGTAGGCTGTGGTTCATTTGCTAAAGGTTCTGATATTCAACTCCATTACAGGCTGTCTAATCATTGCTGTGTATAGCAGCCAAAGACACAATGCTTGTTAAGTGGTGGGATTTTCTCTAAAAATCTCTTTGGCTGTGATTACGACCATAATGAATATGGTTTCAACGTCTATCCTTTTCCATGACAGCCGAGAATTGCTCAGGGAAATTTCGTCTCATTCAAAGGCAACTCCAATATGGGTTTCGCGCTATAAGGATATCGTTGAAAATTGTTTTGCTAAAGAGCTCCCCAGGAGCCGATAGTTCGACCATATTACAGGGCAGTAAATTGATATTATCCACTCGTTTTACAGTAGAAGGATACGTAGAGACTACTGTCTTTATATCCAATGTCCTTCTTATGTGCACAAGAGCAATTTTTACAGGCCATTAGCCTTTTGGTAGGCATGCTAAGAGGCTTGTGCATCACAAATCTTTTATCTCATTTTCTGACATCTTTAAGTTAGTTCTCTAATATAAAGATTGCTGCAATAGTAGGATTTATTTAAAACTCGGGTTAACACCTTTCAGTCAGGATTACAAACTAGCTTCCTACGCTACTTAAGTCGTGTGTGTTATTTTTATTTATAAGTGGCGGCAACTACAGTTTAAATTTGATTTTGAATTACAAATTTTTGAAAAACTTTTCATGGCAATTTTAATATACTAACAGAGTTTTTTCTAGAACTCTGTTGGAGATACCTCTGCCAGAGTTCAACTGTGGCCTCACGTTTAATAAGCCAACGCACTATCTACTAGACTACGGCATTATTCTATCATAATGGATATAAATGCTTATCTAAATGGAACCTCTTTATTTAAAGGGTCTAACCTAACCTATAGTACTCTCATTATCAACATCGTTTGGTTTGTATTAGTCGCTCTGGACACCAACGACATGTGGTTTCAACAGAATGATGTTACGTGCCACACAGCTCATGTCACATTAGATATTCTGCAACTCTTTTAGAAGTCATGTGTAGCGGTCAGCGAGATCATGTAATTTGAACCCCGTTGGAGATTTTCTTGTGGGATTTCTTTAAGCCGCAATTATATGCAAATAAGCTACATGCCACAGCGTTCTTCAAAGTCAGCGTAAGTCAAACCTTCGTTCAAATTTAGTCTGGACAATCCCATCTTATAATGAAAAGAAAAGGCTTTGCTACTGTTTGGTGGCATTTCCTATGCTTCCAAGAAATGTAAGAGAAACAATTGAGTTATTCAGCAGTTTTTAAAATTTCCAAACTTTTGTAAACACAATTCTATTGCACTCTGTGCTCATTTATTGTCCAGATTTAAATTGCATTGCTTTAAAACTGTTGGACAATAAAATTTATTATCATTTGCTGAAACATAATCAATGCTGATTTTTAATTAATGTTTTTACAAAACAACAACNNNNAAAAAACCTCCATATTTTTTATTTGTTTTGTTTATAATTTATTTATTTTACTTTGTTTTTATGTTGTTCACCACAAAAAATAACCTTGAGGCAGTGAAAATGAAATTATTGCAATGAAGACGATAATAACTGTTGAAAGCAGGTTATAATACGAGTATGAACGAAACGGTAGTAATTGTGGTTACAGGTCTGAACAAATGAGTTTTGTCCAGCTGATTACAGATAATTATGCTGATGATTATAATTTATTATAATTCATTAAATTGAAAATTAAATTCAAAATTAAAAGAGTTTAGCATTTGCCTTCCTGTCAGCATTGCGAATCTTGATTTCATTCAAAAACTTCTGCTACAAAGTGTAACCGTGTGCGATTAATTTAATATGCACATAATTAAGACTAAATTTAGTAACGAATAGTAAAATAATTACAGATTTTTATACCAAAATAGAGAATTTATTTTTATAAGCGAAATAATTTCATTTTCTGCATGGGGCCTTCTCTATCACATGCTACTCGAATAAAAATTTTTTTTTCTTTCGTTTTTCTCTCTCATTTTTATATACGAAATTAATCCTTTGACATTTGCTGCACAACATTCTTTATATTTTGCTTCTCTTTTTTATTATTTTTTTTTTGATTTTATTCTTCTACCTTGGCTTGTGGCCAAGGAATTAAAATGCATACATTTTCGGTTTAGTAGTGCAATAGCCGTGTCCGTATAATTCTTGTGTATGCGTTGAATTTGTGAATGTAGTTTTGTCTCCGCTTTTATATCATTTGTTTGCATTTAAAACAAACAAAAAAAAAAAAAAGGGCATCTAAAAATTGAGAGAAAATCAAGCAAGTGTTGGCTTGAAAATTGCATTTTTTTTTTTTTGGTGAACGGCATGAATGTGAATTTTCCATTGCAGTTATTCGGGGAAAACTGCAAATATCTGTGACATGCGTCGCGACAAGTTGGGGCGTTTTTTTTTTCTTTTATTGCCAACCAACAAAAGCAACAACAAAAGCAACCAACTAACAATCGCCCAACTAAAGTTTTATGATTTTTATTGTTACTATTTTAATTCTATTCTTGGTTTGCTTGCGTTCTTTTTTTTTTTTTGTCTTTTTGTCTTTTTGTTTTTTTAAGTATTTTTGGCTTAACAATATCGAAAAGTTTTTATCATTATCTCGTCAAGACCATATGAATGGAATAGGAAAAGTTTTCTTTTGCAACAATAGCAACACCAAAAATGAGCTGCCGACCAAGCTGATGATTATTTTCTTTAAGAAACTAAATTATTTCATTTGATTTATTTCAATAGCATTGCCAATTTTATTCAAAAATATATGCGTGGGCACTGTGTTGTCCAGAAATGTCCTTAAAATACTTCCAAAAGCCATAGAAATAGGCATAAACGAAGTGATAATGTTCACTTCTCTTTATCATAATAAAAACTTCTGCCATTATAATTGAACCATGGCTACACTACCTTGGGTACACTAAGATCAAATATAGTGCAATACCCTGGCCTGAAGATTTGTTAAAGGATCTTATTTGTTTACAGATTTTGTAAACGGAATCTGCCGGAACTGTATAGAAAACATATACAATTTTTCCTGTCACTGTCATATATACCATGCCTGTATTGGTACTAAAGATCCTACAATGCATGTGATGGTTTACAAAGTTGTCGCTAGGCTCTGTAGCATAATTACTTGAAATGCTCACGCAGTTTCTGCTTTAGGACCATGTGATAGAACTTACTAAGCAGAAAGGAATTGTTTTCTTTACTCAATTGATTACTCTTTGATCTTTAATTGAAGCAGAGGTTTCGAGGTGAAGGCAGCAAGGCTGTATTTCTAAGAATAAAGAGAAATATCCTTTCTAAATATGATCTTCAGTTCTAAAGATCTGGAAGTTAATAATACGACTTTAAGGGTTTTACATGCATGGTTTCCAAATTCAGTACAAATTAGACTGTGGTGTATGCATGTAGGATTCTGTGATTAAAATATCGTAAATGCTGCTGAGCGACTGCAGAGTTTACTATGTAGAGGACATAGTCATTTTTAAGTGCGATTTTCCCTGTAGATTTCTTAATTTTACTCTGATGTCTAGGGCGTGATTAAGCTTCCATCCAAAGTTACTCTGCGCCCGTCCTCAGCCTATATGGCAGAGTATTATTGTGTGAAATTTCTGCTCCTTCAAAGCTTATATGGGTTCCAAGCCATAAAGAAAAACTTACCTGGGTTATGAATATCACAATCTTCTATGGTTTACAGTTGTTAAGGGCCATCTTGTTGCCACTTTCAGTTTGCTGAGCCAAATCACTGTAGTCGCCGTAGCCTAGTGGGTAGAGTGTTGGCTTATTAGACAAAAGGCCAGGGTTCGAATACCCGCTCAGACATCAAAAACGAAATCTGAAAAAAAATATTTCTTCGGCAACTTCCTCTCAGCAGATTTCTGGCAAAAACTCTGAGAGTGAAGATAAAATTGCCATGAAAAGTTTCTCAAATAAATTGTTGTTCGGAGTCGACTTTGAACTGTAGGCCCTGCCACTCATGTATAAAATAAAACACACTCAACATTAGCGATGTGCGAAGCTAGGCCGTAATCCTGACTGAAGGCTTGTAATGGCCAATTATGTTATGTTATGAGCCAAATCACCATAGACGGATAGACATCAACCATTGAAAATAACGTGTGTTCGGTGAATGTGGTCATGGCGCTCTCATTCCTATATTAATGGGCACATGAACAAACAAATTGTGGAATTTAACGTCCTAAAACGTCCCTATGTTCTGAAAAAGTCACTGATTTTTATAAATTTTGAGCTGGCAGCGTCATTGATGCGTATTTCTTTGAGAACGACGTTGGCTAGACCATAACTGCCAATGACAACCATTACAGATTGATGTTTAACAACTTCTTTTGCCCTGAATTGGATAATCTAGGCACCAACGACATGTGATGGCACAACGAGTTGCTCAGCTCAAGCCATGGTGTATATTCTGCACGAGAGGTTTAAAGGCATGGTCATCTAGCGAGTAAACGATGTGAACTGGCCACAGAAATCGTGTGATTTCATCTTGTTACACTTTTTCTTGAGAGCGTTTTTTTCAAGTGACACTTGAATGCGAATAAGCCACAAATCAAAGCGGTTCTTAAAGTCAACCTAACCCATAACATTGGTCAAATTTATTCTAATTTATGAGTCAGTGTGATGGAAAATTATACAATTCGGAAGATCTACAACCAAAGGAGCTCTAGCGGACATTAAAACGGTGTTTTATTACTCACATAATGGCGTCAATCTGTCTTTCAAATGAATAACCAAGTCGAAAACGCGTTCCAATAAAGAATATGCTACTGACAGTTGGAATACAAATATCAAGTTTTTTATGTTTTTATTTAAAAATACAATTTGAATTGCAATTCCCAAAACATAACAAAATCATAATTTTATTCATAATAACTTAATTAAACAATACAATACAATACAATACAGTATCTTTACTTTTGTTGAAACATTTTCAAACTTTTCATATCAAGCCTGCTTGTTTAAATCCTTTAAGCAAAAATATTTATGGAAACTCTATAAAAGTCAATTAAAACTTTTCATTAAAATTATAATTAAAATTAATTGTATTATACGATTAACATTAATTGGTAGAAGGAGTGGAGAACATTAAAAATAACAATTCATTTCGTAAAAGTGTTATCATAACGCACACAAAACAACAACAAAACAAGGATAACAATGTATCAAATGATTTTGAAAAAGGATTTATTTGTTTAACGATAATAAATCCTTCTTTTCTTTTTGTTGTTGTTATTGTAATGTTTAAATATTAGAATAATTGTATACAATAAATTTGTTTAAACATTCAAACACTCGGCATTGTTAAATAATTTGCTTACATTTGTTAGTTTGTGTCTCTGTTTTCAAACTAATTACGGCTAAAATGTATGAAACGAAGATAACAAACAAATAACACAATGTTGTTGTATTTTTTTTTCCATTTTTCTTGTTGTTGTTGTTTAAATTATTATTAATTTACTTAGGAAATGTATAAGAGAATGAAAATAAAAAAATTTTTTTTTTTTTTTTTTGTTATCGAAATTGAAACAAATGTTGTGCGAACAACGATACTTAAAATGTTTCATTAACTGCATTACCATAGATTACCATTATCAAATGGAAAAATAAAAATAAAAATTAAAAATAAAAATAAAAATGCAAATAACAAAAGTTTATTGTTTAAAAATTTAATTATTGTGTTTAAAACTCATTGTGATTTCTCATTTGAATGACAATATTTTTTTTTTATTTTATTCTGTAATTTAATGAAAATGAAAAATAATAAAGATTTTTCCTTTATTTTAAATAATTTTTAAATATTTATGGTACATCCCTCCCTCCTGCTTTTCACCTCCGTTTTTAATATGTTGCATGTAACAATATTAAATATTCTTGTGATGTATGTATGTATGTGTATGCATATCCTTTATAATCATATGAGCATAAATCCTTTATTTTGTTGTAATTTGTTGCACACACACACACACACACACACTATTTGTAATACTTATTAAATATTTAACAAAACATCAATGAACCACAATAAATCTGTGAATTACAACATCTGCAATAACATTTCGATACTTACAAACTATAAATGTGATAAAAACAAAAGAGAGAGAGAGAGAGAGAGAAAAAAAACTAAAGAAAAAAATGAAATAAATACGGCACCATTGGAATGTATTTCGTGTTATGATAGAAGCAGACTGATAAACTCATTATACATCTCCTCAGAGTAGGTATTGTATAAAACTAAGTCAAGGGTACTTTACTTTAAGTACTTAAGGAAAGAGCGATCGTGCGATTAAAAAACTTTTGAGGTCATCGTTCTATTACTACTACTACTAGGTATTGTCTTACTAGACGATAGTCCATTGTTCAAACTCTGGCTCAGACAGCTCGAGCTCAAACCAAAGGAAATATGAAATAATATTTCTTTCGGCGTCTTCCTTTCAGCAATCTTCTATCATAAACTCAGACAGTAAAATAAAATTGCCATATCATGTAGAAAATCGACATACACAACATGAGTGGTGTGAGGTGGACGGTTGTGATCCTTACTAAAGCATTGTAATGACCAATTAAGTTAGCAAGTAAGTTGCTGTCAAATGTGAGCGTATAAATTCCAAAATCGGATACATACCCTTCATCCCCATTTTCATTTTAGGATTTTAAAACTAAGTTTTCAGTCCTCCTTTAACATACCCATTCAGGAAGCCTTCTGACCTGTATGCTATAGCGGGGATATAATTGATAACAAACATCTTACGATGAGTGTGGAACTTTTGAGAAAGACTAGGATTCCATAAGCAACACTTCTAGAATTCCTTAGCACTACGCCCAATACAACACCCGAACACATTTTCAAAAAAAAAAAAAGGTTTTTTGTTTTTAGATCAATTGAAACATTCCGATTGCAGCAGTCAATGCAGTCTACAGTGTAGACGAAAGTTAGAGAGTTCAAAGCTTAGCATAAGCATTGCAAAGAAATCATAATGCGACATCTATTCGATCATTTAATGTTTAATAACACCGCCAACGTGTTATGCTGAAATTCAGAATCTGCTGGCAAGGCGTGTGCTTTTAGTTATAATCCTATATCGGGTATTATGAGCTCCATTGGACTCATGGATATCCAATACCAGATGTCGGCACCAATATCCCCCAGGGATCGAACATCTACGACTTTTTACACACATCGGACACGAACATCAAGAATGCAGAAAATTGCTTTCCGTTGCTTGTCAGCTTCTAAAGATTTTCAGCTTTCAATGATACACTCAAAAAAAATTTACAGTAGAATACACTATATTCCAATGAGATTCACTAATAATACGGAAAATTGATTTCCATTTTTTGGAAGAATATTTGTCAAGTTAAATACGGCTCAGGGCTGTAGATTTTTGCTATATTTTCCACTACATTGCATGTTATTAGGTTACCTTTGTATATATTACTAACAACTTTCCTCTGGGTTATACATATGCCTCTCACAAATGCACTCACATTTTTATTATCTTCCCTTTGAGCCGAAGTCTGCCCATAACTGTGGCTTGACAGCTAAGGATGTCAAACTGAGTTTATGTATCTTTTTAGCAAATCCTTGTCAAAGGAAACCAGAAAGTATTGCTCTTCGATATTTGTTCTTCGGCTACATGGAAAATATTAAGTATGGATTCTGGCTTACCTGCCAGTACTGTAAAGTACTACTCTTTGTATCTACGATTATAATAATTTTGAATAAGATTTCAAAAATCTTTAAAAAATGTCACAAAACTCATTTAAACCTACAGTATACTCCCGTTTCTTTGTAGCATCCTGCACAAAAAGTATGTTTATTGTACATACACCCACTGCATTTATATAATTGAGTGTAATATAGGCAGATACATACATGGTATGTTTGTAAATATGTATATGAACCTATATATGTGTATGTATATGCCTGTATATATCTTCCCTGGGTTGTTGTTGTTTTTTTCTGGTATTTCGTAAAAGCATCGAAACAATAAGTGGCCACAAGCCACTAATAATGCATTATATGGACTTAAACGTAAATGTTTATTTATTTATATTGGAAATGTTTATACAAAATTTTTAGCAATAATATAAATTACAATTTAAATTTTAGGAAAATTTCATATTGCTATCTTACATACATACATACATACATATTGGTATATGCAATCATTTGTAGCAAAGTAAACATAATTTTGTTTATTTCATCTCAATAAACTTATCGATTTCATCATATTCATTTCATTCCTTTTGTTTTCCTATGGAAATTCGTAATAAATTTTTGTCATGTGACCATGATGACGATGACGATGATGATGATGATGATGATGATGATGATGATTGCAAAATGCCCTATAAAAATAACTATGTATTCTAAATGGTGCACTATAATTTAAATTATTTTTTTCATAACAAATGTATCATCAAGTATATTTAGCCAAACTTTTGACTAAAATTTATGAAACTGCTAAAATACATTGCCGTACTAAGACTTTTGCTTTCCACTGTATGGCTTGATTAAAAATTTTTTATACTTTTTTTATAAAAAAAGTATTTTAAATAATATTTACTCCCTGATTAAGGTAAATGCTTTATTTTTTGTTTAAATGTTTAAAAAAATCTTACAGAATAAGAAAATCTTGGCAAAATTGTGTAAATTCTTCTAAATTGTATCAAATTTTATCAGTGATTGTATTTCAGAAACCAAAATATATACAAGCATATGTATTGTGTATGGTTAAATGTATTTTAATTACAAAAAAAAAAAATAAAAATAAATCTCTGTAATGCCCTTCTTATAACTCCCATTTCCTTCCTGTTGCTTTGACAAACTTCAAGAAGCTGCTCAGCAAAGACAATTCCCTAGCCATCATCTGATACCCATCATAATAATTCTTTTTGGAATACTTTAATGTCACACAGAGGTTCCAAATATGTCTTACGATGATTTACTCTTCCTACCACTATATCTTCATATAGGACTTGAGATCATTCCCATTCTGAACCAATATTCTTTGAGTCTTTCGATTGCTATCCTTACATTGCTTCTAGAAAGTCTGATGCCTGTATAAAATCTCATTCCATTTTAATAAGAGTTTCTATTAGTTCAAGCCGAATTAAATTAAGAAAAGTCTCTGCCTTTCCACTTCTTTCCCTTTAAAAGGTTTTTTTCCAATCAGCTGCGTGGAAACTCTTCTTATAGTAATTACTGCTTACATACATACATAATTGGCAATTACAACCCTAGCTCCTCACATCACTTATGTTGTGTGTGTTAATTTTATACATGAGTGGCGGGACCTACAGTTTAAAGTCGAATCCGAACGACAGATTTTTGAGAAGCTTTTCATGTCAATTTTATTTGCGAGGAATCTTCTGAGGGGAAGTCTCCGAAGAAATATTTTTTATTCATATTTCGTCTCTGATGTCTGATCGAGGATTCGAACCACGATCTTTCGTCTAATAAGCCAACACACTACCTACTAGACTACCGCAACTGTTTATTGTGGTGAATTTTCATATCACCAGTGATCCGGTATAGTATGGCCCGAATTCTTCTGTCTAGCTAATAAAAACTGTCGCAAACCGTTCTACACTATATTCTAGTTACTCTCATACGAGTCAAGTGGCAGCCTAATTGTCAATTAGCATTGCTATGTCTTTGTAATTTCTTTCCAACTTACATTGACAAAGACCTGCTCTTAGGAGATAGTCAAGAGTGTTTTTATTTGCATGTTTTCCAAGGAAAAAGATTTTCTAAAAAAAAATATCATTTTCATTTTGATTAAAGACATAAAGTAAGTGTAAGAGATATGCCGTATGTTGTGCCTTCCATATTTTCATTTTGAAAATCCAATACTTTTTAACGATCATATTAGGGTAAATTTTCTTTTGCATTGAAAAAAAGGGAGTCACATAATCCGGGGCATGACTGAGGTACTACTCAGCTTGAACGTCTTGAAAAAAACTCTGCGTATAGTGTAATTGCTATGACAAAGCCTGTCAATTCGAATTCGAATTGACAAACAGTAGGTCCCACCACTTATTGATGTAGTTAACGCACACAATGGAGTTTGCAGAAAATCTAGGCCCTACGCCGCAATTTCTTTCTTAGATATGGTTCGTAAACTCGATTTTTCTTTTTAGTATTGAGGGTACGGTCTAGATGTATGCCTCTCATCAAGCAATAAAATTACTCCACACGGTTCGGTTCAAAAAAAATGAGAAGGTATGTATAGCAGATAAAATGCTTGGCTACAAGCAGGAGTAAACCAGATTCATGGTTGGGCATTATATGGTTTCTATAACCTTTCAAATTAATGAATTCTGGGAGCTTATGATTTTTGGTCAGATCCCAAGGAGCATCATAGTAAGGCTTCAATACTTCAAGTCTTTACAAGATTACAGAGGGCATTTCTAGGCAATAAAATATGACATGCTTAGCTTAGATTCAAAATAACAGGAAGGATTATAAAATATTTGGATTAAGGATTATATTCACATAACTATACACATAAACATAAGAAGGAATGAAGGATATGATAAGACTTAGATCATAGTGGTATATTTACTACCAATGATAGAAAATACCCAGGTTGTGGTGTCGCTCAAGAAAAAGCATCAGTTGTGCTCCACAATATTTTTAAATCCAATATTTTTCTCGCTTATTGCCCATAACACGGTTCTGTTTAAATGATTTTAATTATTTAATTTCATGGTTTTTGATTCTTTGAATGTTATATCCTTAAAAGCAAATGAAACAATATGGACAATAATAAGCAGAAGAAGAAAACAAACAAAAATTAAGAACAGAAAAGCAAAGGCAAAAGCAAAAAAAAAAATAATTCTCTCGATACAAATATTATGTTAATTTTCTTGTAATTTCAAACATGACATGTTTTTCTATCTCTTTTGCCCAGCGAATGGCTTCTGTCCATCTGTGCTGTCTGTCTGTGCTGTCTGTCTGTCTCATTTCAAATGGAATGTTTAAAATGTTAAGCTTCGTTGCCTTACACACAGAGCAGCAGTGGCAGCGGCTGCAATTTACATTTAAATTTATGCTCAAGTAAAATTATTTTAATATCCTTCCTTTTGTTTCCTTCGAACAGGCCAAGTATGTACATACTTACAATACAGGAAATACGAATTATAAATTAAAAGATAAAAATACCATTCAGGCCAGAGTGCAGCAAATTTAATTGCCATACAAATACAAAATTTATGGCAAATTAAAGTGATGCACTTAGAAAGAGGAAAACATTTGAATTCTAAAAGATTTTCTTTCTTGGTATGAAATCTTATAAAATATTTGAAATAAATTTTTGCAACAACAATTAAGAAAAAAATACGTACGAATTACGTTTGTATTGCTAAAGCCAACAAAAATGTTTAAACTCCTGCTCTAACCTCTATGCCCACGTACATGCAGTGAAATACTGAAGTTACAAGATATTTTTAAAAGCATACGTATCCCATGGATTGTTTTGAGTTTGCTTCTTACCTCTCGCTGCTTGCCCTTTCAAAATGTAAACGTATTTTGTGGATTGCATTTCATTTCAGTTTTGAATTTCTTTGCCATTTTGTTTCAATGGTTTTATGTTCTCTTGTTCTTTGTCTCTCTTTGCAAACCATGTGGTGGATTTCATTCAGTGTTTTTTGTTTTCAATTTGCTTAGCATCCATTAGATATTGTATCTTGGGAATACGGTATTTAACTTTATCGTTTAAGATTCTTGTGGAAATTAATTGAATTGTTAAAAAAAAAAAACTGGATTTCATTAATTCCATTTCATGTTTGTGCAACTTGTGGTTTATGTTGTATGTTGTATGGAATACAAATCGCTGTGTGTTAGTGCAATATGTTGTTGGTAACATGTTGCCCAGCCCATATAAGCGCAAAACACGAAAATGTTTGAAAGGAATGTTGGGTTAGAAACTTGCAATGTTGCTTAATATCTATGAAACAAATTATTTTAGAAATTTATTGAAAATATTTGCAGGTGTATTGTGCAGGTTAATGAAGTAAATTTTTAAGCATGTTTGCAAGACTTTATAATCAACTCAGTTACACTTTTCGAGGCAATCAGAGAATCTAAATTCCTTAAGAAATCTTAAGACATTCGGTTATGCGGACTCTTTTCGCATAACATTTCCCTCTGATCGTCTGGATGAACTTAGCAGCTCGTAATAAGACTTTTGGCTTTCGCAAATACAAAACATTTCCGTGGTACCATAGACATTTTTGACAAATATAGAGTGGGCCATTTAAAAGTTTAAATTTAAAAATGCAATGAAATTTATGTTTTTTTTTGTTTTTTGTTTTTGTGAAGTACAAGTGTTCCGTTTCGGAATTTCATACGGCTGCCGCCACTATCCCCAGAGTACCTCATTCGATTGTAACAATTATCGTAGATTTTTTAAAATGTTTAGAGCCGTTTCACGACAATGGCATCATGAATGTTGGCCTATAAATGCATAATTGTCTGTGGTTTGTCGGCATAACACTTTTCCTTACCAGCACTCCACAGAAAATAGTCTCACGATGGCAAATCAAAGCTTTCTGGCAGCCAATTGCATTACCATTTCCATTAATTAAATGGCCATCAAATATTTGATGCAATAAATCGATTCTGGCATGAGATGTATGGCAAGTTGCAACATATTTTTGAAACTAATCACTTTTCAAATCACTGCCATGAAGAGCGGGGATCAAAAAAATCGTTTATCATGGTGCGATTGGTGTCTCCATTGACCGTAATGGCGTTTGCGGCCACCTCATTTTCAGAAGAAATTTGGGCCAATGATGCCACAAACCGGACCAAACAGTCACTCGTAATGGGTGCATTGGCTTCTGTAAGACCACGTATGGATTTTCTGAGTGCTAAATATGGGAATTTTGCTTATTAACATACCACAAAAGATGAAGATGAGATTCACTCTGAAAAAATGTTTTTTTTTTTTTGAGAAAATCGACTTCATCGTGCAGTTTTTATCGAAGCGAAAACGAAAAATATAGTCATGCTGCTTTGAATCTTAAATAAATTGAATATTGTAAGGCGTCATACCGAGATTCAGGAAAGTTGAATTCCTGAGAACGATAACGAGTTGATGTTAATGGAGTCTCACGTACGTTGTTCGCCGCAGCTTTGATATTTTCTGGTGTACGTACGCACGTCTTAGCATATCACCAACGAAACTGGTATCACGAACTTTAGCAATAAACTTGCTTATACTGGGTACTGTTGGTCCTTCTCTGCGACCAAATTGAGTACGACATTTTCGTGCAATTTCCGACCAAATTGTCTTTTGTTTTGGAAATAAATTTCTAATAAATCCCAACGTAGCCCAAGTGTAAATCAATTCAAGGGAAATCAGATACTGAATTTTGTGACTGAATAGAATGACGGAAGTACAGCCAGATTCGAAATAAAAGATGGTTCAGCTTATATTAGAGTGCTTGGTGATATGGCACAACGGACTGAATAAATAACAACTAATATGAGAGACATGGCTTTAACAAGGTGACCGTTATCAACCGTTAAAGTTAGAAAATTATTGTTGGAAGACCTTGTATATGCTGTTGTTATCATCCTTTCAACTAATTTTTAAAAAAATATTTTAAATATTCTGCCGCAACAAGATATGTTTGTTAACAATAATAATGTTTATAAGACCACATGAATCATTTTCCTCTTTTTGAACTACAAATATACAAACAAATGGAATAAAATCTCTGAAGTAAACAATAACAATACTTGGATTCTTTCTTTCATTTCAATTCATTTTCTTGTCTTTTTTTATCATAATTTTTTAAATCGTATTTTATAGCAAAAATTTTTTATTATTATGAGACAAATAAATAAATAAACATTCCTTCATATGGTATTAATGTTGTGTTTACATTCCTATAATATTGTAAAAAAGAAAAAAAAACAGAATGTGTTGCGTGTAAAAAAAATAAGAAAAAAAAATGAATTTAATTATTATGACTGCATAATAAATTTAATGCCACATTAAAGTCAATAAATAATTCACTATAGAAGAGCTTACTTACTTACTTACTTACTTACAACTATAATATCGCTATGCTATGCTATACTACGCTTATTGAATTTATTATTCGTTATAATTTATTATTTTCAATTGTCGATTTCAATTTTAATACAAAAGATTAAAAAAAAAAAAACAACAAAAACAAAAATGTTCTGTGAATTTATATGAACATTAATGACTAATTTATCACCGTTGCATAAAAACAACAAAAAAACGATTTAAGCTGAGCTTTTTTCATATAACATTCATACAATTATTGACTTAGAGGTGCTAAAATCGTAACTTTAAAAAAAATTTACAATCAAACTGCTACATTATGGAGCATTATGGAGCATAGAAAAATAAGTGGCCTTAGTCTTCTAGATAATGTGTTGACTTATGAGACATAAGACCTTGGTTCAAACTCCAGGTCTGATATCTACAACAAAACAAAATATGAATAAAAATATTCCAATGGCAACCTAATTTCAGCAGATTTCTAGCAAGAAGTCTGAAAGTAAATAAGAAATTGCCATGAGAAAGTTTCTTTAAAACCTTCTGTTCGGAATCGACTTTAAACTGAGTGGCGAGACACTCACGTATTAAATTAACACACACAAGAAGAAGCTTCATTGTAATTCTGATTGAAGGGTTGTAATAACAAATTATGTAAGTGTTCGATGGAGGAAACAAGGAGTAGTGACAGCAAAACCGTCTGCGTATAAAACTTTCCACATGCAATACGGAACAATAAAAATATGTGCTATTAGAGAACAAGTTCCTTTATTTCACTAGGATGCAATGCATAAATCATGCCAAAATCGGCTATAAAAATGTGCCAAAAAAAAAAAAAAGAAAAAAAATGAATTTCTCTCCACAATCCAAATACTTAGTTCAAGCAGAAGAAATCCATTGAATGCGTGATTGTGATGAAAGAAAAAGTATGATTAACTGGCAGCTTGTAAAATACCTAGAGTCCAGCAAACACCGACAAGCATGCTGTTTTCTGAGAAATATATCCAACAATACCTTACAAAGCTTGTTGCTCTTGACATTTGACACAGTCTGCTAAGCTGCTTCTTTATTGCAACTTCTTGCTTTTGGTGTAAGTCAATAAACTCCCACTTGGCTCGATTTATAACGAGTTTCCTTAAGAATTGCACTATAAAGGTTATAAGTGATGTGATATTTCTGGGATATTCTGGGAATTCTGGGATATTCCTTTTATCTCAGTAATTTGATCTCTATAAGCATAAGAAATCAGTATTTGGCTTTTATATTCCTTTTGTATTCGAGGCGAAATGGCTTAACATGAATGGCTCTCCCTCTCTCTCATACGACTGGAGTCAGTCCCCAAATTAAATAGTAATCATGGAGACCATTTCAATCTATGAAAGACCCAACGTTGTTTACATATTTATAGGCTGTCGATAATAATATTTCATCAGTAGTCATAGCTGATAGTGTAAGTATTACGGAGAGACATAAGTTCTTGATGTTCTGGGTTTGAAAATCCAATCTATTGCTTTAGCTTCAGAAGAAGCATGCAATCGTGTCTGCTTACAACTTACCCCATTTATAACCGCTAAAAGAAGGAATTCTTTTGTTTTGATGGTTTCCTCGTAGTCTTGCCTGGATACAGAGGATGTGAAAAGTATTCATTACTGACAGCAGGTTATCCAATATTATCCGAATGTTGTTTGTGTTGTACTGTTCTATGACTACTTCTACAGTATGTTACTGATGGAATTCGTTCTTAGCGGCACTAATTGTAATATAAGATGTCCTCTCTTCTTTTTTCCACAAAAGAATTACCATGAGCTTATACTTCTCTTTGGTGTTGGTCGTATTAAAACAAAAAAAAAAAAAAAATTCGTAGTGGAGTTTTTTTCAACCAAGCTAGTGATTGGTCTACGTTGTTATTTTGGTTATTGACATTATCTTGTCCGGGAGGAGTAGAATTATATAGAAATGATTGATTCAAATAAGATGTTCTTCTTATCCGTTCTTCATATCTAGATTACGAGGACATTAGCCATCTTATTGATCGTTTGGTCCCCAATTTAATAACGCCAAAGTCTTTGTATTGAAACAGATTTTCACATTTTCGAAAAAGAAGGGAAATTAAGTCAAGACTAATGAACATTTTCAATATTTTCTATCGCTCTTAATGGTCTTAATAGCCTTTTGTAGTATTAGAAGTAACTAAATACTGTAAACCCCTACTAAAATTCCTTTCATTTAAGCATTTTAATATGAAAATTACTTATTAATCTACTTCTTTCGCTAGAAAATTTTTCTACAATGAAAAATATTATTCGCCAAACAATGATTACTTAAGTTAATCCCTTAAAAATTCTCACACAATGTACTCTGTAAAGCTGAATAATGCAACATTAGATTTGGTGGTGGTGTCGCCAAATGATAGATGGTGTTTTAAGCTACTTAAGACCATAGTCTGAAATGCAAATAAGACTTTAAATTCACTTGCTGGTGAACATATATAAAAATGCAACACACACATTCTCTCTCTCGCCTTCTCTCATTCATAGAAATGTTAAATGATGGTGCACAAAAGTCAATATGTGGTATGGTATGAGTATGTACACCAGTATCCATCCCCCTATCTCATGCTACACTTGCCCACTTACACTTACTGGCCATTACATACAAATTTAACATGACTTATTTTGAGAAATCATTTCGTATGTGAATGAATATATAATTCCACTCACACACAATCAATGTTTGACAAACACA